>JAJOZX010010617.1:102500-131191 GCA_023014485.1 Bathynomus jamesi
GCTGGGCTGCTGGTGGGGGGGCGGTTCGGATTCCACTTTAAACTGTAGGTCTATGGTGGAGTGGAAAGCTTGACCTTCGCCAGAATGAACAATTCGGGAGGAAGCTAACCAAAGGTGTGTGTGTGTGTGTGTGTGTGTGTGTGTGTGTGTGTATTTTAACTGCAAACAACACACAGTATAATTAATGTAAAGAACGACGCTTGTATAGAAGAGCGTTCCGCACAAGATGAGGAGGGAGAACGAACAAATGAAAAATGAGGTACCTCCCAGGAATCGAACCCGGGATCATCCGATTGCCGTTGAGATATGCTATCCACTACACCAAGGACTTCGATCAATCAGAAGTCGTAATTCTCCTATATACGAGCGGAATCCAATGCCCTGAAGGGGCACCTTCGCATGCCGTACATATATACATTTTAACTACAAACAACACACAGTATAATTAATGTAAAGAACGACGCTCGTGTAGAAGACCGTTCCGCACAAGATGAGGAGGGAGAACGAACAAATGTAGTGGATAGCATATCTGACCGGCAATTGGATGATCCCGGGTTCGATTCCTGGGAGGTACTTCATTTTTCATTTGTTCGTTCTCCCTCCTCATCTTGTGCGGAACGCTCTTCTACACAAGGGTCATTCCATGTCAGTTCAACAGAATTTTGGGTCGAAAAAACGTGACCATCACCAATTTTTTAAAAAATTGGCAAACTTATAGATCTCTATGAGAAAAACAGAATGTCACTTGTTTCAACACTCTAGGTCATATGGTTCCGGAGATATGGCCCTTCGAATTTTGTAAAAAAAAAAAAAAAAGGTCAATTTCCAAGGTCATACCATATTTCAACATTAAATATCTCGGCAACTATTGCACTTGCAGAGACCATTTAAACACTATTTTAAAGCTTTTAAGCAGATCTACAACTTTGTTTCTATTCATATTTTACCTCAGTGGTTAAAAAAGTTTATCTTATTTTTGACCTTTGACCTTCTGTAGGTCATTTGATGTCACAACCGTTTTTCTCCTCCTTTCACCCAATTTTGGGTACACATGTCTACCTTAACCTAGAACAAGATTTTTAGTGTTGATTAAGTTAGTATGGACGCTACAGCCATTTCAGTGGACCATACCTACTGTACCTCCATTTTGACCAAGTACCTTTTTCCACCAAACTTTGGAGCGCCGTTTCTTTGGAACTGTTTGAGCTAGAGTGTTGAGAAAAGTACCATTACATTTGTCTCACTGAGATCTATAATGTCTGCTATTTTTAAGATAATTTGCCTTTTAATATGTATATTAAAATAACCTATTCCTTTATTTTTACCAACCGAGTTATAAGAACCGATTCTTGTCTAGCTGGGTGAAACCATGAAAAGAGAGGCATCGACATAACTTTATATTTAAAAAAGGCAGTTATTAGGTATTTACAATATATTTTATGGAAGCCATTATTGTTACATTTATAATAATAATAATAAAGTATTTGTATACGCCTTTCAAGGTAATTATTTATCCTACCTATGCTGCCATCATGAGTTTGACATTCTGGTGCTTAGTGCAAATGCAGACAGAATGTGTTCCACTGGCACCTGGCAACACACATTCTTTTGGCCGAAGCTCTGCAAATTTTGAAAATCCTATTTTAATTGTTGGATGGTTTGTTTTAAAAAGTTCAAATGCTTCTTTTAGGTTGCATAAGATTAGCGATTTTTGTTTTCTTTCCCGCCTACCGTCAGCTCCTTTTACAGAAACATAGTCTTTCAACACTGGCATTTGTCTTTTCAACCCTGGCATTTGTCTACTCACATCTGGCGAATGATAGAAGTCAATTACTTTGGCAGCAGTTTCACTATTCAGGCGTTTCCCCAAACGCGGATTAGGAGTTGAAAGCACTCCCTTCTCCCTCACCAAACTCTTTGCTTGCCTAGCCATGTAATCTGAGCACTTAAATTCTTCTCTGATCTTTACTTGTGTCCATCTTTTTGGTAGAATAGTAAGAATTGTCAGTTTTTCACTTCGACTTGTCACTTGATTAAATTTCTCTTTTAGTTGTTGAAGAATCTCCAGTTCTGTATCATTTGAGTCACTGCATGAAATTGGTTGTTGTTGCAAGTTCAAGCTTTCTTTTCACAACTACTACTACTTTCCTCAGCTTTCTCTTTGCGTAACCAGCGCTGTCAGAGTGTTTACATGGTTTTATTGGGGTCTCATCAAGTGTGGCCAATGAAGCATTGAATTTACTAAGCTCATACTGCATTTCAACTACATCTCCAACGGTTTCTAGCTCAGATGGGGCACTTGATGAGGTGGATGGTGATTTTTCAAGTTGTTCACATTCAGGCATTGGGGATGGACGATTTGCTAGTATATTTCGACAGGTTGCACATGCTTTATGATTATTTGTTAATTTCAATTCAGGATTTTGATCAATCAAATTTTTAGTCAATGCACGAATGCCTTTTTTCACTTTTCCTTTGTGTTTTTTAAATGGGTCACAACAGAACCTGCCCATATTCAAACTGCTGAAACCCATGTTTATCTAAAAAGAAAAAAAAACATGTGTAGCTTAAAAGCCAGGGTTGGGTTCAATTACACAAAATGGAAACAATTACAATTTTTTTTAGTTTTCTTCAAATTAATTACAGTTAGTATTGTACTTCACAATTTCAAGATCAATTGCAATTACAATTAATTTTGTCTGAATCAATTACAATAATATAACTATCTATTCTATATGTCAAAAGTAGCGCCCGATTTCTGTCAGTTGATTGTTTGTTTGCCATTTGTATTACAGTGTACAAGAAGGTAGAAATAAATGAATGACATGTTTATCTAACCATTTATTCGGGGGAAAATTATTACGGAACTGTACCAGGCTGTTTTACTTGCAATTTTCAAAGTGCCCTCCCTCGTGATCGATGCACAATTGCAGCCGAGCAGGCACAGAGTGGCACACACGCCTGCAGAGTTCGATATCAATTTCCTCAAACTTTGCAGTGATTTGAGCCTTCAATTCCTGAATGGTACGAGGCTTTTCACGATAAACAAGGTCTTTCATGAGCCCCCAAAGAAAGAAATCTGGAGATGTAAGGTCTGGGGAGCGTGCCGGCCACTCGATCGGACCGCGGCGGCCGATCCACTTTCCGGGAAAGTTTTCATCAAGCTACTGACGAACATGACGTCCATAATGAGGTGGAGCTCCATCTTGCTGGAAATAACAGTCCTGATCTTGTACCCTGGGCCAAAAGAAGGTTTGCAGCATATCCAGGTAAATTTCTGCACTGACAGATCCCTCAAAGAAAAAGGGTCCAATTATCCCTAATGGAGATATGGCTGCACAAACTGTCACGCCAGGTAAATTTACCTCCTTCTCAACTGTCACTCTTGGGTTCTCCGCAGCCCAGTAGACACAATTGTGTGTGTTAATTGTGCCGTTAAGCTTAAAACATGCCTCATCTGACCACCAGATGTTGTCTAGCATTGTGTCCTCTTCGTCAAGTTTAGCTAAGAACTCTTCGCAAAATTGAAGACGGCGGTCGTCATCTCCATCATGAAGGGCATGCAGTAAGCGTGGAATGTAAGGTTTCCATTTTTTCTGGTGAAGGATACGGATAACACTTGATTGGCTCACTTCCAACTCTGCAGATAAACGGCGAGTTGACTTTTGCGGACTTTGTTCCA
Organism: Bathynomus jamesi; assembly: GCA_023014485.1. Classification (NCBI taxonomy): domain Eukaryota; kingdom Metazoa; phylum Arthropoda; class Malacostraca; order Isopoda; family Cirolanidae; genus Bathynomus; species Bathynomus jamesi. The sequence goes on from JAJOZX010010617.1 coordinate 106,183, forward strand.
GTCTCCTGATGGCTTCTTCAGCCTTAGCTACATTCGTTGCCGTTTTCGGACGACCGGACTTCTTTGCAGTGGCTACCGACCCTGTTGCTTCAAATTTCTCGACAATCAATCGTATATTTCTTCCCTTGGGTGGGTTAATATTGAATTCCTGTGCCAAACGGCGTGCCGCCATCGTTGGTTGTTCATTACATTTGTAGTAATGTTTCACGGCCGCAATGCGTTGATTCATTGAAAGGTAATTCATGGTTCAATTTGGTGCAAATTCAGTAACTTTCCAAACTCTCAGCAATAACCTGCAAAACAAAAACAAAAATAAATAAACTAAGAAAATTAATAATCTGCAAGACAATTATTAACAACATGACTTCCCAGAAAGAATCTGACAGCCGAAAAAACAGAAATCGGGCGCTACTTTTGACTCACCCTGTATCTAAATATATATCTAAAATAAATATATATCTATATCTAAGTATAACTAAATAAACTATCAAAGGTTTATTTTCATTGGATGATGTATGACTGCCAGATCTAGGGGGTATAATTTTTAACAATTGACATTAATTAATCAATTACATCAGTTATGGCTCAAAAATCAATTACAATTACCTTTATTTTTATTTTATTTTGAATCAATTACAATTAATGGAAATTAGGATCAATTAATTAAAAATACAATTATAATTATTCATTGTATCCAACCCTGTTAAAAGCTATTTTTGCTTAGATGGCACAAATAAAATTTGGGACCTACTGATCTTGTTTCAGAGGTCTACAACAAGAAAAAAAATGTGGTTTGATTTACAGATTGGAATAAATACAGATGCCAAAAAAATCCTTGCTCCAAGGTTTAATAAGCTTATTTTCACATGGGTACATACTGTTGTACACAATGAATAAATACACAAAGTTAAGTAATTCTATTAAAACTCATCTAACTCTTAAAACTGAACTTATTCTATAGGGTAGTACCTACAGTATAGCCTAGTATAAGGTACTTATATCCTATACGTACATAGCTTTACCTTTAAACAGGATAGCAGATTCGAAGTGCTTCACACTTTTGAATGTCCATATAAATTAATTAATTATGTAATTTAAATTACCTATATTATATAATTCTCTGAAATATACAAAAAACATTAAATTTTATAATAGGGCCGGATATTTATTCGACCAAATAACTGGGTTAGGTTGGGTTAGATAATTACCGATTTTTTTGAAAATTAGCAGACATTATAATCTCAGTTAAAAAAATCTAATGGTATTTTTCTCAACACTCTAGCTCAAACAGTTCCAAAGACACGGTGCTCCAAAGTTTGGTGGAAAAAGGTACTTGGTCAAAATGGAGGTGGGTATGGTCCACTTAAATGGTTGTAGCGTCTATACTAACTTAATCAACACTAAAAATCTTGTTTTACGTTAAGGTAGACATGTGTACCCAAAATTGGGTGAAAGGAGAAAAAAAATCGGTTGTGACATCAAATGACCTACACAAGGTCAAAGGTCAAAAATAAGATCAACTTTTTTTTTTGGACCACTGAGGTAAAATATGAATAGAAACAAAGTTGTAGATCTATTTAAAAGCTTTAACATAGTGTTTAAATGGTATCTAAGTGCAATAGGAGCCGAGATATTTCATGTTGAAATATGGTGACCTCGGAAATTGACCTTTTTTTACAAAATTCGAAGGGCCATATCTCCGGAACCATATGACCTAGTGTTGAAACAAGCGTCATTCTATTTTTCTCACAGATCTATAAGTGTGCCAATTTTAAAAAAAAAATCGGTGATGGTCACGTTTTTTTCGCCACAAGCGTCGTGCTTTACATTAATTATACTGTGCTGTTTGCAGTTAAAATGTATATATGTACGGCATGCGAAGGTGCCCCCTCAGGGCATTGGATTCCGCTCGTACGTAGGAGAATTACGACTTCTGATTGATCGAGGTCCTTGGTGTAGTGGATAGCATATCTGACCGGCAATCGGATGATCCCGGGTTCGATTCCTGGGAGGTACCTCATTTTTCTTTTGTTCGTTCTCCCTTCTCATCTTGTGCGGAACGCTCTTCTACACAGGCGTCGTTCTTTACATTATATATATATATATATATATATATATATATATATATACCTCGTTAGGGTTCCGTGCGTCGGTCTTTCTTCACACAAAGGTCAAGCTGGTGGCCCCGCCTCTAGCCCTGGCTTAGTGGAGGAGCAAGTTGCTCTTGCGCTCTCCGCCGCACATACTCAGGTACACCCGGCTCATCTGGTACCGTCCTGAGCCAGGCATCTAGTCTTCTCTTGAAGACTTCAACTTTGACCCCTGCAACGTTTCTGAGGTCCTTTGGAAGCTGGTTGAAAAGTCTTGGCCCCCTGACAAGCAAGTTATTTTCCTTTAGTGTTGAGAGGTCCCTTGTCGGGCCTTTAATTTCGGAACACTACACATTCTGCCTTTCCTATTTTTCATTGTTGTTTGGATGGTAATTAGGTTTAGTTTGAGGTTTAGTACCAGTTTTTCGATCATTTTCCATATGTAGATTATGGTGTACCTCTCTTCTTTCCAAGGAGTACAGATTTAGTTTACGTAGTCTTTCCCAGTAGTTGAGTTCTTTGCAGCCATCAATCTTGGCTGTGAAATGTCTCGGAGTTTCTTCCAATTTATTAATTTCTTCCTTTTTATATGGGGACGTCAAAACTGAGCAGTATTCAAGTTTTGGTATGATCAGTGTTCTCAGCAGGGGAATCATTACGGTCTTGTCCCTCCCATTGAACGTTCTTAGTACCTGTCCCGCGAATGTTTTTGCTTTGTTTATTGCTATCTGATTTTGTGTCTCGAATTTGGCATCACCGGTCATTATTATCCCCAAGTCGACCGCTTTCATGCTTCTCTGAATTTCCTGTCTATCTGGAGCATAATATGCAGTCTGTTTAATTTCCTCATTTCTACCATATCTCAAGAGCTGAAATTTCTCGGTGATAAATGTCATATTGTTGTCTTCTGACCATTTGTATATTTTGTTTATGTCCCTCTGCAAGGCCTCCACTTCAGATTTTTCTGCTTATCTTTGTATCGTCCGCAAAGGATATTACTATACTGTTGCTGTTTACTCCACTGTCTATGTCTGTTAGCATGATAATGAACAGGAGTGGGGCCAGCACTGTACCTTGTGGTACTGAGCTGTGTACTTCTGATTCCGATAATTATTTATACACCTTGAATTTTGACGACCTGTAGTCGTTCTCTGAGGGAGTTATAGATCCATTTTCCCACTTTGCCTGTTATTCCTACATGTTTCATTTTATGTGCTATTATACCATGATCGCAGTTGTCGAAAGCTTTAGCAAAATCTGTATATATGACAATTTTCATTGCCTTCAAGTGCATCTAGGATATTGTTATAATGCTCTATAAATTGTGATAGGCATGATCTTCCTGATCGGAATCCGTGCTGATTTTCGTTGAATATATATTATATTATATATATAGGGTGAACCAAATGTAGGTGGACAGTAAATGATAACATTTATTTTGAGAATACATATTTAATTTTTTTGTATACTATAATACAAAATAAAATTTAAATAAATTTAGTTATAATATTTAATATAATATAACACAAACACCATAGTTATAATGAACACCATAGTTATAATATAATATAACACAAACCGTATTCAACCTACTGTCCACCTACTTTTGGTTCACCGTGTATATAATATATATATATATATATATAGGGTGGGCCGAAAGTCTGGATCCATAGGAAAATATTTATTTTAATACATAAATTACAACAAATGGTAAATACTTAAAATGAATATCAACTTTAACTCGTAAATGCGTATCCGTGATACTGTACAGTGGTTCGTACTCCAGTATAAACAAATTATAACAAATGCTCAAATTGGCGGCCTCTGACATCGAGACACTTAGGGATGGAATTTATGATTTTTAATAAGTCTTCGAATTGACGTTCTCGAGATGCGTGTTTTCATTTGATAATGTTCTTGTTGACTTTACTGGACTATTCGTTAAAGTTTCACATACCATTGCAGAGGTATTTTCATCAGTTGCAGTTTTTTGACGACCAGAACGCCGTCGATCATGTACACTTCCTGTTTCTTTGAAACGTTTAAACAACTTGCCAACAGTCGCATGTGTTACTGGATGCTTATCAGGATGATTTCTATTGAATTCGGTAGCAAATTCTGTGTGTAGCGCCCTGTCTTGCGTACATGAGCACAAGTTCTACCCGGTCTTCTGTTGTTAGATTCGAAGCCATTTCTGGGCTGAAATAAAAAAGTATTTGAGTATTTATACTGGAGTACGAACTACTGTACAGTATCACGGATACGCATTTACGAGTTAAAGTTGATATTCATTTTAAGTATTTACCATTTGTTGTAATTTATGTATTAAAATAAATATTTTCCTCTGGATCCAGACTTTCGGCCCACCCTGTATGTATATATATATATATATATATATATATATATATATATATATTATATTATATATATATATATATTTTGTCAATTACATTTTTGTACGAATATGATGGTGCATAAAAACGAAACCTGCATATATTTTATGAATTTTATATATTTCTTTACTGGACACGTTTATGAGTATCAGATACAAACTTCTCGCTTATTCTCCTGTTTCTTCCAATATACCCTGAAATTCATTTATATGAAAATAGACAGATATAAATAGATAAAATTAATGTTTGTACCAACATCCTTTCTGAACAGATTCAGTATATATATATATATAAAATGCAAACCCACAAGGAAAAAGAAAAATTATTCCAAGGCCTTTCGTGTATTCAGAAGTACACCTCGTCAGGGAATGAAGGGAGAAGGCGAGATGACAAAAATACAATATATTCAGCGGGACGGAAAAACAGAGATTAGCACATAATTAACAAGAGTTAATGAGAGGCAAAAGGAATTTTAACGGGATATTGTCAATTTTATAAATTCCCGCACTGTTTTTAAATTATTTTTAAAATGGATAAATGCACATTCTAGAATATTCCTTTCAATTATATCTGCATTTTTAACGAGCGCTTTAGAGCTAGCCCACTTGATACTACGATTACATCTATACATGTGGTTAAAGAATGCATTAGAATTATTTGCTGTTCTACACGCACATTTATGCTGTTTTAACCCTAATATCTTACGTTTTACCCGTTTGGCCTACATATACTGAGTTACATTGTGTACATCCGATCGAATACACACAACTAACCACATTAATCTGGGCTATTCTTTATTAGGCGTGATTTAACAGTATTATTATACTTAAAGACTACATTGATACCAATTGCTTTAAGTAAAGTCGGAAGATTTTGAAAATTAACATGGTAAGGTAGGCTAAGGATATTTTTACGCTCAAATTCCTTTACAGTTACACTATTATAATACCTATTCTTGACTTTCCTAAGGCAGATATCTAAAAATGAAATAGGATAACATAATTTAGTACCAATATCCATGATATTGCACAACTCTCAATGCTGTAAGAAACATAGCAGAGAAAATAGAAGATTTAATCGAGGGATGATGGTCAGAAAAAAAATACACACGAGTTATTATTAGTAGGTTTACGATAAACTTCAAATTTGAACTGATTAAAGCATCTCCAAATTTTTAGATACTAAAGTATACTAAACAAAATACTCGAGTATATCAATATTAAAAGAACAGACTTGTGATAGATTTACTATATACAGGGTGGGCCATAAGTCGCTTTACTGATAAGAGTTTGACGAAACACTTCGGTAAAGCGACTTATGGCCCACCCTGCATATAAAAATACGAGGATAATGCAGGCACCAATCGACCAGGGAAGTACTCGGGGAGGGGTGGGGGGGAGGCAGGAGAGAGGGAGTACTGGAACTCCCGTTTCTCTTGTCACTGTCCTCCTTAGCCAATCTTTATCAGTGTTTCATCTACCCTGTCAGCGGTTCAGCTCGCACCCAAACACACATTTTTCCTTCTATTCCTCACTACACATGCATGCATCTTACACACCGCACAATCTTTTCAAAATAAGACAAAATATGATCGTTTTTTAAATCTTTATTTTGGCTCTTTTTCCTTCTGCGGGGAAGAACGTTTTTGCGGGCATTCGCCCTTAGCCCTTCCTTCCTGCATTTTATATATATATATATATATATATATATATACAATAATCGCACACAGTTATTCGTATTTTACTCAACAAAATAATGAAAGCCTGGAAGCAATTTGCCGATTTGATTTTCAGTTTCAATTACCGCTAATCGGAATACGTGAAGAAACTTTGCAAATTGAGTTACTGAAAGGCCGTTCTGATTAAAATAATGAAGACTGGCGTCGACAACGAAATCGATGGTAAATCAAACCGAAGACAGATGGTCACCGGAATGACAATATCCAATATCGGCCAGACACATCTTCATCCCGTCAATTTCCAATTATACGAGATTGGTGATTAGCTAGCGACTGCGCGATCATCTATAGGTTTACAGGCATCCAATTATAAGATACTAATTCAGTTTAAAATATACGCATACGCTTACGGGAAAATAGGTCTGAAAATGGCGGATATACTGATACGAATTTGTATATATATTTATCGACAAGGAGTTGCCAGAGTACTAAAACAAATATCTTGCTAAACACTATATACAATACTGTTCAAAAGTTTGGAAACACCAATGGTATACGGGTATTTACAGCCATCATCGGTCGTATATGTACAGCTTGAATGAGGCAATAAGTATAATACACGTATAAATATTATTATTATTATTATTATTATTTTAATGAATTATATAGAGATATATGGTGGTGTAGTGGTGGACTACGAATCCATTGGCCCCGGGATCGAGACACGGTGACGGCAGGCGGCGCGCAGTAAAACCCAGCTTTTCATCCTTCCACAGAAAAAAAAATTGGCTGGTAGATAAATGGGTACCCTGTACCCTGAGTAACCTAGTGGTTAAGACGCTGGGCTGCTGGTGGGGGCGTGGTTCGGATTCCACGTGTATATATGTGGCGTTTCATATATTTGGAGATAGCGCTTTTTTTTCTTTTTTCTTTTTTTCAGATTCAAACTATGGCACTTTTACTGACAACTGAGGAGACAGTTGAAGTCATTTTCATATACACAAAGCCTGGTAGGTAGCACTTGTATTAAATTGATTAGCAGTTGATCGACAAGACATCCAGATAGGCAACCCATTGCCCATGAAACAGGTGGGAAATTAGTACGTTTTAAAGAAACTGGCAGTGTTTATAACCGTCCCAAAAGTGGACGCCACAAAAGCACAAATGATACAGACACATCGCACTGTGATTGAACATTTGGTCAAAAGCACCAACAAGTCTGCGGAAGTTAAGCTACGAAACTGGTGCAAGTGCTTCATTCATAAAGGGTATCTTAGAAGGAAATAAGTTTCATCCTTATAAAGTACAGCTTGTCCGATAACTTCATGGGGATGATAAGGATCGTCGAGTTGTGAATAGTTGTCTTACAGAATAGGCCTCGCAAAGTGGATAATATTTAGTGATGAAGCCCAGTTTCGCTTAAACGGCCATGTTAACCGCCATAACTCGGGGTACTGGAGCGATGAAAATCCACATTGGTACATTGGTACGAAGAGGGTCATTGTCAAAATGATCCACGAATTATGGTGTGGGCAGCAATATTGGATGACAAACTCATCGGACCCAACTTCTTCAATGAAAATGTGACTGGTGAAACTTAAAAACGCTTCAGTTTTTATTTCTAATAATCGAAGAAATGCCACTTCACGATACACGAAATTTGTGGTTCCAACAGGATGGGGCCCCTCCCCATTATGCACTAGTTGTTCGCGATTACTTAGGTAATCTGTTCCCCGATAAATGGATCGGTGGACGTGGTCCTGTGGAGTGGCCTCCCAGATCTCCGGACCTTACACTCCTTGACTTATTCCTGTAGGGACATTTGAAATATGTTGTCTACGTATACCAGGTGTTTTGAACCTGGGGTACGCGTATGTCATTATTATTATTATTATATTTGTAGAGTTATGAACATTAATACAACGTAACTGAATGCCATTCTTGTATTTTCTATGAATTCATCCTTTCAGGGGGTACGTGGGTAGCACTGACAATGTAAAAGGGGTACGCGATAGACGAAAGGTTGAAAACCCCCTGACGTAGACAGACTAAGAACAATTGAAGACCCGAAAGCTAAGACTGGAATTGCAGCGAATTTCTGCTAAAACAATCGGAAGTGTTCAGAGGGGTTGTCAGATACGAGTAATGAAGTGCTTTGAAGTAACAGGGTGAACAATTTGAACACCTTCTGCAATAGTATGTTGAAAATAAAACTGTCAAAGTGCATTACTCTTTCTACACATTTCCAATGTCTTCAGACATGTGAAGAAACACACTATATATGTCAGTATTTAGTGTCCCCCTCTCTTCTGCCCTTATAACAGCTTGGACTGTTATAAATGCGGTTAGTATATTTCTTTAGGACCTAGTGTGAAATATTCATCCAAATACTCTGCAGGTCTTTCCACAGTTGTTCAACGTTAGATGGCTTCCATTTATCCTTCTTAGGGTCTACGTATTCCCATATAACCTTGATTAGATTCATGTCGAAACTTTGTGATGGCCATTCCATAATTTTTATTTCTCCAGCATCCTCCTTCCCCTTCAAATGTTTTTAAAACTCATGCCGTGTTTGGGGTTGTTAGCTCGTTCTTTGTCCAATCAAACGCTTTCCACCTGGCACAGCATGCAGTTGAATTCGCTTGTACTTCTCTTGAATTAGAGTACCATCCATTTTCTCAAGGGAGCCAACTCCAGACGAGTTTATGGACCTCCAAACATTGATAGATCCCCAATAACGCTTTACTGTTGGTTGTCTGCACATATTATATATCTCACCCTGTCGCCGTCGTACGTACTCTCTTTCAGACCCAAAGATTAAAGTTTGGACTCTTCCGTTCAACCCTGCCTCCCGCAATCGACGTCGTATTGTTACGGTTGAAACGTTAGTGCCCTGTGAGGAATTAAAAGTTCTCCTGAAAACTACCTCTTCTACAGAAATGTCCAGTTTTTTCGCAATTTCTCTAATAGTATATCTTTCTTCTAAAGTCATGATCTTTATGAGAACATCATCTAATATCCGCTTTACTGAATCCATTGCACATGACAAAATCAGTTGAATCCACCTGTAAAAGAGTTCAAGGCATTCATTATTTCGATACACGATGTAGAAAACTAGGAATGTTTATAACAAATCACATACATACCACTATTACAACAGAAACATTCTATGAATAACTATTCTAATGTAATTAAGCAACGAATGAAAAATCCGGTTGACTAAAATGAATGAAAAGAATGAGAGATAACATACCCGAGTGATGCAGTTGTAAGAATGCTTTCAGATAGGTAACTGATAATCTCGTAAGTTAAGTAGTTTATAATGCGCATGCGTGATGTGGACAAATAAAATTACGTTATTCGGAACATTTCTTGCCAAATTCTAAATTTAAACTAGAATATAGAGCATATTTTGGTCAAAATTTTAGTGGCGTTAACCAAACTTTTGAACTGTACTATACAATTGTAAATTTCGAGTACTTTCAATGAGTTAAAGTTTGATAATATACACCAAAAAAGATGGTCTTTAATGAACAGTTATCTATTGACAACCCAATTTCTAAATGGCAAATTCAACTATACAACAATTCCTGCTTTTTTATCTAGCAAAAGTGATCTACACACGGGTCACTTTGTAACGAGTTGAGTAAGCCAATCATTTCTGACGCAGAACTACTAATTCACGCAACGCGTTACCGTACCAAGTGATCTACCGACATAAATCACCCGCAGAAAAACAAACGCTTTTAATATTTTCCAATCGTCCATTTATTTTGGTGAAAACAAACCAAAAACTGTTGGTGAGTGTAAGCATGGTATACGTTAAGAGTTAAACAATGTGGGGTGCCTGGGAAATAATTTGGTTGTCGCATTTCGCGACCAAAAATTTTTTCCGCGTTTAAACCTCCATTACGTTCCAATGAAGAATAAAAAATAACTAAAAATAAAATAAAATATATAAATAACTTTAAAAAATTATTGCAAACGTATTAAATTAGCGAAAATCAGTTACGAAATATATATATAAAAACTTTCTCATCATTTTGGGTGGAAATGCGAGAGAGGTCTCACCACAAATGGGTGGAAATTTTGTCAAACCAAAATCACGTTTCAATTTAGCGGATGATTTTTTATACTTTTTTTTTTTGTTTTAACAGAAGAACGAACAATGCTGAATAATAATATTTTTTAATGAAAACTATTTTGTAACGCTACATTATATACGAGTATACACTCCCGGGGTAGGAACTTTAGGCGGGAAACAGGGAGTGCTGGAACTTCCATTTCTCCCGTCAGTCCTTCTTAGCCGATCTTTTTCCGGTTCTCATCTACCCCGTGAGCAGTCCCGCACGTTCTCAAACACACTTTTCCCTCTATTCCTTACTACACACATACACGAATCTTACACACTACACAATCTTTTCAAATTTAAAAAAAATAAAAACTGATTAAAGTAACTTTTTTTGTTTGTGGCTCTTTCTTCTCTTTGTATATGAGGGTTGAGGGGATGTTTTTGAGGGGATGTTTTTGTGGGCATTCGCCCTTGGTCCCTCCTTCCCGTATAAAAAAAATTGCTTAAATTAAGAGCTTAAAAAAGTCAAAAAGAGTGCAAACAGGATAAAACGGGCGGAAGTTTCTATGTACAGTACCAGCATAAACCTATGTACTGTTAAGAAAAAAAATTCTATGCCACGTATTAATTTCTTTGTTTATACTGAAATTTAAAATAGGCCTATATGTCTAAACTTTTTTTTGGATTACCCGAAGACTAAAGCCCCCAATGTCAATCGCCCTTCACGATTGGTTAAGTTTAGTTGTGATATTTTCGTTAAAACTAATGAAAATATCACGACTTAACCTAACCAATCCCAATCGTCAATATATATAACACACACACACACGGAGTTTCAGGTCGACCCTAGAAATATGGAAAGGAACACTTCATATTATTTACAGAATTACTATGACAAACTTCACATACCAAATACAAACTACAAATTCCGCCAATTTGTAGTTGGGTCATTCCAGGACAAATCATGCACAAAAAATGAAATTTGTAACCACTCCGACTTGGCTTTTTCTCAAATTTGGTATATAGGTAAGGTTGTTTTTGTGCAAAAACATGAAATCTCAAGTTTTAGCGCAATCAGAATAACGGTTCAAAAGTTATGGGCCCCCAATTTTGGGGTTGGGGGCTGGCCCCTTAATGTTTAAAAGTCCATAACTCGGTCCCTAATTGAGCTAGGAAAAAAATTTGAAAACCATTTGAAAGCTTAAATCCTAAATAATAATTGACTCGGTAATAAAATACATTTAATAAAAGAGTTAAAAAGTTATATCAGTTTGAATATTTGGGGGGGGGGGCACCCCCTATGATACAGATATTCAAGATTTTTTTTTTCGCCATTTTCTACCTCAATTACTCTTCTATATGACTTAGTCAATGACAGTATGTATTTTTACCTTTAAGTTGTGTATTTTTTTGCACTTTATTATAAGTACTTCCTAGCGAAAAGATGACATATTAATCCAAGTTCAGGAATTGGGCTATACTAACTATATAATAGTTTTATCCTAACTATATATATTGCACACATATACACACACACATTATTAAAATAAGAGAGAATTTGCACTGCCTGTTTGTAAGGTCGAGTGGTATCAAGCTTGTGTAATCATGCTACAACTTCTCACAGCAAATGAGATTGTCTGAGGGCTCCTTTCATTAGCATGAGCCTTGGTTATTAAGGGTTCAGTTTGCCTTTTGTGACCACATGATAAACACTGCTTATATATGGTATCTGCTTGCCATATTATTTCAGTGCCTTGCCTACATTGGCTGTGCTTGTGTTTGCCTGTTATCATTAAAAACCATTAACATTTAATATTCTTTCTACTTATTACAGGAACTGAAGCAAATACATAAATTTTAAACGTGTCTTACCATTTAAATTATCATAAACAGTGTTGTGACCCCTTTAAGAGACACAAGAAAAGAATCTTAAAGGGTTTAAGAAATTTACCATTAAATGTAACGGAAAAAAATCCTGCACTCCTTAATTGGAAAGTTTGTACAAACTGTTCTGTAAGATTAAATGAACTTGAAGAACCTGATAAATTATTTGATGATGTTTTTGAAACCGAGTCATCTACAAGTACCTCTTCATTTCAAGGCAGTCCAGGAAGTACACATTTGCAAACTGACAATCCTGGTGAGATCAGTGATATTCAAATCTGTAGAGAACAAACCAAGAACATTCCTGAAGAAATGGAGGAGATTTCGCCAATAAAATTCCGTAAGTAGTGTATGAATTATAATTTGGGGACTTATTTTTGAAAAGTATAGTTATCAGAAAATGCATTATATGATTTTTAAAAATCATCTAAACTCTATATTTGTGTATACATTGTTTCATAGGTTATCAAAATAATGCAGTTTTATCAAACTTGTAAACATAACATTCTTTAACAATTTAAGGAATTGCAAAAAAAATTGTTACGTACAATAAATGAATTCTGACTAGTTATTAAATTATGAAAATTTGTTGCTGTAACTTACAGTAATTCTAAATTTTGGATTTCAGATGGTATGAACACCGGGATATCTAAAAAGGCATCAGACAAATATGACAAGTATCTACTTTGAAAAAGAATTTTGAACAGTCTTTCTCAGCATCTGTGGATGAGGGAGCATCTACATCCAAGAGATTATGCATGGAAAAAGAATTGGAAAGGTAAGGATTGCTCAAATTCAACTGAATTAGCGACTCATGGTCACAATTAAAGACTCTTGACAGTATATAATTTTAGATGTTTTAAATTTCAATAGCCTACCTTTTCTTCAATATCATTCTTACGTACAGAACACAATCACACCATTTTAACAATGTCTAAAAAATATTTATGGAAGGTAGATATTCTTATATTTTTTCTATTTAGGTCCTGATCTTAGAGTATATTAAATTAATAATTTCAATTTAAGAAAATTCTGATATCCCCTACCTTATATTTATCTAATAGGTACAAAACTATGATGAGGAAGCTCGCTGAAGCATTCAACTCTACAACTTCCTAACAAAGAAGGTTGAAGATTCTTACTCTATCCCCATACACGATCTCAAAAACTCAAGAGTTCTTTGGAGCTAGTAGATATCTTGTTGATAAAGCCAGGAGCATGAAGCAACAGTATGGAATATTGCCAAATGTTCCTAAATGCAGTAAAGGGAAAAAGATAAGTGATGAAACTATTTCTAATGTGACAGCTTTTTGAGGACCCAGAATTTAGTCGGGTGTATCCAGGAAAAAAGGACTGTCTTAGTGTCAGAGACAAAGATGGAAACAAAATTTACAAACAAAAGCATCTCTTACTCAGTAATTTGAAAGAACTATATCTTAGGTATAAAGAAACTTACTCGAATATGTTTTTCAACATTTGCAGCTCTTAGACCCAAATGGTGTGTTATTGCTGGAGGTACAGATACACACTCAGTTTGTATTTGTACCTATCACCAGAACCCCAAATTAATGGTTTCAGCAATTGGTGACAAGGACTTGATTTATCATTCATTGATTCAAAAAGGTGTCTGCGATGTTACACCAGTGTAGAGAATGTCCTGGTGTTGCTGGTGTAGATAACTATTTGAACACATTAAATGTACTGACTTCCAGGGATTCAATTGAACATGACCAGTGGACCAGCACTGACTGGGCAACGTTGTCAAATGTAACTGTTACAGTGGAGGAATTCATTGAAAAACTTTCAGAATCAATTTATTCTCTTGCTCACCATCATTATATAGCCAAGAGTCAAAGTCTCAACATGAAGACCTTGAAAGCAAAATCTCAGTGAAGATGAAGTTTTAGTACTGGGAGACTTATGAGAACTATTCTTTCATCACTAAAGATGCACCACAGAGCTTCCATTAGACAAACGAACAAGTTACATTACACCCAATTGTTGTATGTAAAATGGAAGATGGTAAATTGAGCCACACTAGCTATTGTATCATTAGTGATAGTTTAGATCATAACACCGCAGCAGTGTATATGGTTACGCCCAAACATCGAAATCGCTCAGTGAGCGAAAAAAACAGCCACAACGCGTTGTGGATGCACCTAAGTGACCACACACCGATGTTAGATATTTTTTTCACTTCATGGCCGTTCTCAAACAACCACAACGCGTTGTGAACGATTCGGATATGACCACAACGCGTTGTGGACGATTTGAAAATTATTGAATACCCGGTTAGGTCAACTGTTCGCCCTTGACGATTGGTTAGATTAAGTCGTGATATTTTCGTTAAAACTAACGAAAATATCACGGCTTAACCTAACCAATCGTCAAGGGCGTACAATTAACCTAACCGGGCATTCAGTTAACCTAACCGGGCATTCAATTAACCTAACCGGGCATTCAATTAACCTAACCGGGCATTCAATTAACCTAACCGGGCATTCAATTAACCTAACCAGTTGGTTAATTTTTACATTTACGTCTCATTCTAAAGTTGCTTAAAATTAATCGAAACCTATGGGAAAATTATTGATAATCATTTTTAAAGGACTATATCTTTTTTCTAGCATCTGCTAAACTTTGCTTTTTAATCGGTGAATATGTCAATAAATACAGGGTGTCCCGTAAGTCCGGCATCATAGGAGAAATTCATATTTTTCTATTTCTACAAACCATAATTCATATCTCTCTCTTTCTACACGCCATAATGTCTGTGAGCAAGGAAGAACTAATCCAGATAATTCTACTCATAAGAAATCCGAGTCAGAGAGAGGCCGCTGCTGAATTTAACAGACTGCATTCAGACCGCGAGCCAATAACACACAGTTGTGTTAGCAGACTTGTTGCAAAGTTTAAGGAAACAGGATCCATAGAAGATAAACCACGCAGTGGACCTTCAAGGAAGTCCACTGACGATGATACAGCGACTGCTATCCTGGCTCATTTTAACAGAAGTCCCAATAAGTCTCTTCGGCGATTGTCCGCCGAGACAGGAGTGTCCAAAAGTAGCATCCATCGCATTCTTCAGGCTAACAAATGGCATCCATATAAACTTCAGATCCTACAGAAATTAAGCGAAGATGATCCCGACCGGCGGATGGAATTTTGTGAATGGGCTACGGAACAATATGCTCTGGATGCCAATTTCCCGTCCACCATTCTGTTCAGTGACGAGGCTGTTTTTTATGGAAATGGTGAGGTAAATCGACAGAACACCCGCTACTGGTCTCAAAACAACCTTCACTGGTATACTTCTTCAAAGGAACAAGGTGCATCTCGGG
The DNA here is from genome assembly GCA_023014485.1 of Bathynomus jamesi. NCBI lineage: Eukaryota > Metazoa > Arthropoda > Malacostraca > Isopoda > Cirolanidae > Bathynomus > Bathynomus jamesi. The sequence continues at coordinate 121,641 of JAJOZX010010617.1, forward strand.
TGATGGTATGGTGTGGCATTTGGAAGGATCGCATCATAGGCCCCCTCTTTTTCGATGAACATGTCACTGGAGGCACCTACCTACGTATGCAAAAGGAAGAAGCATTTCCCAGTGTCTTGAACGAAGAAGGAAATTTCCCAACATGGTTCCAGCAAGACGGCGCTCCCGCACATTACAGCATCCAAGTAAGGGAATACCTGTACCAACAATTCCCTGGTCATTGGATAGGACGTCGTGGGCCTGTGGAATGGCCAGCTAGAAGCCAGGATCTCACGCCACTAGATTTTTATCTCTGGGGCCACTTGAAAGCGCTGGTATACGCAGAGAAAATTAGGAGTGTTGAACATTTGCGGCAGCGCATTATTGGGGCATATAACACCATTACTCTTGGAATCATTCACCGTGTGCTTGCTGACTGGGTATCACGTCTGAATTTGTGTATTGAAAACAATGGTGGACATATTAAGCACGTTCTGTAAATAAAACAGGGTTGGCACTAGTGGGCCCAGCCCGAAAAAACCCACCCGGTTTTTTTTTTCAAAAAACCCACTTGAAAAAACCCACTACTTTACCCACTTGTGGGGTTTTTTTCATGAAACTTAAGAGCATATGCAATTATTTTTAAAAATTGTCATATAGGCGCCTATAATGATTTTACATGCAAAGCAAGCAAACATGAGTCAACAAATAGACCTACAGGTAATAACTCTTTGGGTGAGGTAGCAGGTTATAGAGTGTAGACATCAGCCAATCAGGGTGTTATACATCCTAATTCTTCAGTCAACTGCATCTTCAAGGAATTTTCTACTTCTTCATGGATTGTATTTAAAAGTGGACCAGACAAATTTCGACGGGAAGGTGGAGTGTAGCCTGGTCTTAGAGTCTCTATCATTTCAATAAAATACTTAGACTCTGCACATAGAAATGGAATATTATTTGCATAAAAGAATTTGGCTATTTTGTTATCAGTGACATTTTTCTGCAAAGTTGTTGTTGTCATGCCAAAATCGCTTACTTTCTTTTGAATTTTTCTTTTTTTCATCTGTAATTGTGTCAGTGGTGGTGAGGATGAGCCTGGATCATCTGAGAGGTCTATGTCATGGCAGTATGAAGATGATGTACTGGCAGTATGAAGATGATGTACTGGCAGTATTGTCAGTCTTGTTTCTTGATTCCATGTGTTTCAAACATTTCATTAAATGCATTTTTATTCGCTCTATTTTATTACTTATTTCATTATTGCAATGTTTGCATCTAACTTTACTAGTCCCATCAATAATATTGACTTCACTCCATTCATGCCCTGATTTTCTTCCTGATCCAAAGGTCTTTGGCATTATTTAATGCAGTTATAACTTCAAACAGACTAATTCTGTAGGCTAGCAGTAAAGATAAATATGCTGTTGCCAGTTTGTTTTATTTAACTGAAATAAAAGAAAAAATTTCAGTAATATGAATTAAATAGATATAACTAGCTGAATTAAGTTCCCTTTGGGAGCTGTAATTCATCTACTTCCAGCAGAAGACACAGGGGCCTGTCTTCCATAGGAAGTATAGCCTAACAAATAGGATAATTTACCACACCAAATTTAGTTCAAATTGGTCCATGTTTTCCAAATTTTGTTGTGAAGCTCAATCTGAGAAAATAATAACTTTTTATGCTTAATTGCCTGGAAGGCAACCTTTTTGCTAAAAACAAGACAAATGTTATATTAATAGTGTACGGTACAGTACAGTATTATTATAAAAATAAGAATAGGTAGGTCTAATATGAACTACCATATGGACATATGAAAAAACCCAATTTTACCCGGTTTTTGTGAAAAAAACCGAAAAACCCACCTGGGTGGGCTTTTTCCAAAAAAGTGGGGTTTTTGCCAACCCTGAAATAAAAGCTTTTGTTTTGCCTTTTTTTATTATTTTTCCTATGATGCCGGACTTATGGGACACCCTGTATACGTCGTGTTTATATCATTTCAATATACGTCATATTTAAATAGAGTTTGATGAAAGACATCGGTGTGTGGTCGTTTCAAATCGTCCACAACGCGTTGTGGTCATATCTGAATCGTCCACAACGCGTTGCGGTTGTTTGAGAACGGCCATGAAGCGAAAAAAATCTAACATCGGTGTGTGGTCACTAGGTGCATCCACAACGAGTTGTGGCTGGTTTTTTTCGCTCACTGAGCGATTTCGATGTTTGGGCGTAACATATACATTTCAACAATTTTTAGTACAAGACATTAAAGTGAGATTCCCTAATGTGAAAACAATGAAATATTTTTCCGATGGTTGCGCTGGACAATACAAAAACCGTTTTAATTTTAGCAATTTATGCCATCATGGAACAGATTTTGGTATAAAGCTAGAATGGAACTTTTTTGCCACTAGTTATGGCAAAAATGCCTGTGATGGCATTGGAGGAAGTGTGAAGAGAGCAGCAGCTAAAGCTAGTTTGCAAAGAACAACAGGACACATCTTGTCTCCACAGTTTTTATGACTTTTGTACACAAAATTTTGAGTCCATCAAGTTTAAATTCATTACAAAAGAACAAATAAATCATAATAAAACAGAATTCAGTAGTAGGTTTGAAAAAGCAGTGACAGTGAAGGGCACACGAGGTTTTCACAGAATTGTGCCAATGTCTCAGAGTCACATTAAAGCTTATTTAGTTTCAGACTTCAATGACTACAATGTTATTAGGGTTATGACCTCTGAACAAGGTGACTCAGACACGAGTCCAGATTTATCAAATGAGCTAAAATTTCCTGTGGAAAAGTATGTTGCATGTATTTATGATGGTAGAAAATATCTATGAATCATTTTAGATTATTCAGAAGAATTCCAAGATTATAAAATCAAGTTTCTAACTCCTATTTCTAACAAAAACAATAGATACTATTTCTCAACTAATAAAGATGATGTTTGCTGGGTAGAAGCTAAAAACATCCTTCATGAAATGTCAACTCCTAATATTCAATCTGACACCAGAGTTGTATATATCTTTGAAATACATGATACTGAGAATTAGGCTAGGTACCAAAAGTGTTTCAGATTTAATGTATTGTAGAGCAATTATTTTTATTCAAGTAATGTCTTAATTTGTTCAATAAAACATAACTATACTAGCAGTATTTTTTCTGCCTTTGAAGATCGACAAAGTTGAGAGAGAGTTATTATTATTATTATTACCGAGTTTTAGGAAAACAGTAATAAGTTTATTTTATAGCTATACTTAATCCACTTGTAAGTCAAGAAAAACATCTTATAAGAGAGCTTCATAAGTAAGTGTGTCATAATGGTGTTAGTTCAAATTCCAGCAAATAGAATATTTTTTTAACCTCCACCACCATCTAATGAAGGGTAAAAATACACAAAGTCATTGACTAAGTCATATAGAAGAGTAATTGAGGTACAAAACGAAAAAAAAATCTTGAATATCTGTATCATAAGGGGTGGGGCCCCCAAAAAATATTCAAACTGATAACTTTTTAACTATTTGATTAAATCCATTTTATTACTTAGATTCAATTATTCTTTAGGATTTGAGCTTTCAAATGGTTTTTAATTTTTTTTCTTAACTCAATTAGGGACCGAGTTATAGACTTTTAAAAATTAAGGGGCCAGCGCCCACCACCAAAATTTGGGGGCCCATAACTTTTGAACCATTACTCTGATTGCTCTGAAATTTCGTGTTTTTCAGTATAAACAACCCTGTATAGCAATTTTAAACAAAATCTAAGTGGGTGTGGTTTCAGGCAATGCCTGATTTGTCCTGGAATGACCCCAGTTTGTATTTGAAATTTGTCATAGTAATTCCGTAACTAATATGGTGTTTTTATTCCATATTTCTAGAGTCGACCTGAAACACCCTGTGTGTGTGTATATAACCTTACAAAGGTTTCGCACGATGATTCCTCATTTCGCGAAGGTCAAGCTTGTTGCCCCTCCTCTCGAGTTGGCCTGGTGAAGTAGTGGGTTTGTTTCTTGTGCTCTCCACCTCACATAGCCAGGTAGGCCCGGCTCATCGGGAATTAAATGCGAAAAACTTCACTTTTTTTTCTACGTGAAGGTCAAAATATGATAATAAAAACCCACTCTAATAGAGAGAGTTTATTTCCACAAGTTTCGATGCCCAGTGGCATCCTCTTCGGTGGATACAGAAGAGGATGCCAGTGGGCATCGAAACTGTTGTGGAAATAAACTGTCTATTAGAGTGGGTTTTTATCATCATCGGGGATTGTTCCGAGCCAGGCGTCTAGTCTTCTTTTGAAGATGTCCACTGCAACTCCCTTCGTGTTTCTTAGGTCTTTGGGCAGCTGATTAAACAGTTTTGGTCCTCTTACCACAAAACTATCAGGTCATCCCATAAGTAACGTCGTTTTTTAGATCGGAATTTGAAGGATAAAAAAATACAACTGAAACATTTTAATCTAGTATATATTTTCCATCGGAATCAATGACACTCTGCCAACGTCCTACAAGCTTTTCATTGCCATGTTTATAAAATTCAGGCGGTTTTGAGGCAAAAAACGTACAAAGACTGGTGTGCAGGTCATCTAAAGAAGTATACTGTTTCTCGTCAAGATAGTTTTGCAGAATCCTGAAGAGATGATAATCTGAAGGCGCAAGGTCTGGAGAATATGGAGGATGTGGAAGTTTTTCCCACCCAAGCTCCTCAATTTTTGCAGAAGTGATTCGAGCGGTATGAGAACGTGCGGTGTCGTGGTGGAACACGATTCCTTTCCGATTAACCAAAGAAGGTCTCTTTTCTTTTAGTGCAGTGTTCAATCGATCCAGTTGTTGACAGTAGATTTGAGCGGTGATTGTTTGGTTGTGTGGTAAGGTTTCAAAGTGTATTACACCACCTTTATCTCACCAAACACTAAGCAACACCTTCCGAGGGTGAAGATTTGGTTTTGGCTGTGGTGTCGCTGGTTCTCCGGCACAAACCCACTGTCGACGGCGCTTAACATTCTGGTACAGTATCCACTTTTCATCACCAGTCACTAAACGGTGCAAAAACGGATCTTGGAGTTCACGGGAATGAAGAGCTGTGCTAATGTTTACCCGCACCCTCAGATTGTCGACCGACAATTCATGTGGCACCCATTTTCCCCGAGTTGTTGCAAATGGTCGATGGATGGTGGACGGGAATGAATTGAGTTTCTGGGCCAATTCTTCGACAGTTGTTGAACAGTCTTCTTCAAGTGCGGCTAACAGCAGGTCATCAAACTCAGCAGGGCGTCCAGAGCGTGCTGCATCTGTCAAACAGCGGACACCATTCCTAAAGTTTTGAAACCATCTTTGACATTTCCTCACATGCAGAATATCGTTGCCATAAACGTCCTGAATGTCTCGCGTTGCTTCAGTAGCACTATTCCCTTTTTTGAACTCGTAAAGCATTATATGCCTGATATGCTCTTCTGATACCGCCATGTTTATGAGGGGTTCACATAAAGCAAAACACACGTCTTCACTGGTCAAGGTCTGTAAAGTATGTAGCGAAACACGATAGATCTCCTCTTAGATATAACCTTCAGAAAATTTATGCTTAAACCGAGCAGGACTAGTTTAAACTTAATCTATCGTAAAAAACGACATTACTTATGGGATGACCTGATATTTTCTTTCAGGGTTAAGGATGTTCCCTGTCTCGCCTTCAATTTGGGAATACGACACAGTCTACCGTTTCTACTTTCCACCGTTGTTTGGGGAATTATAAGGTTCAGAGTAAGATTAGGGACTAGTGTCTCCATTATTTTCCAAATGTAAATAATGGTGTATATCTCTCTTCTCCTTTCCAGTGAAATAGGTTTAGTTCGCGCAACCTTTTCCAGTAATTTAGTTCTTTGCACCCATTGGTCTTGGCTGTGAAGCTCCTCTGGATCCCTTCCAGCTGCTTAATGTCTTCTTTTTTATATGGGGATGTTAGGACCGAGGAGTATTCCAATTTGGGTATGATCAGGGTTTTCAGTAGAGGAATCATTACATTCCTATCCCTTCGTTTAAAGGTTCTCAGTATCTGCTCAGTTACAGTCTTTGCTCTGTTTACTGCTATCTTATTTTGTGTTTCAAATTTCGCATCATCTGTCATTACAATCCCTAAATCTTTTGCTCTGGAATTTCTCTGAATTTCCTGTACATTTGGAGTATAATATTCCATGGATTTTAGGTCTTCTCTTTTTCCGTACCTTAACAGCTGAAATTACTCTGTTTATGTCGGTTTGTAGAGATCCTATATCTTCTGGGTTTCTAATTTTTCTATTGATCTTTGTGTCAACCGCAAAGGATGTTACTGTGCTGTCTCTGGTAACGTCCTCATCTATGTCATTTAGCATGATTATGAAGAGTAGTGGAGCTAATACTGTTCCTTGCGGTACTGAGCTGAGGACCTCTGATTCTGATGAAGATACTCCTTGTACCGTAACGACTTGCCGCCGTTCACTAAGGAAATTATATATCCATTTCCCTACTTTTCCTGTTATTCCCATATATTTCAGTTTATGTATTATGATTCCATCGTCACACTTGTCGAACGCTTTAGCAAAGTCTGTGTTTAGTATCAGGTCATCCCATAAGTAACGTCGTTTTTTAGATCGGAATTTGAAGGATAAAAAAATACAACAAACTTTTTAATCTAGTATATATTTTCCATCGGAATCAATGACACTCTGCCAACGTCCTACAAGCTTTTCATTGCCATGTTTATAAAATTCAGGCGGTTTTGAGGCAAAAAACGTACAAAGACTGGTGTGCAGGTCATCTAAAGAAGTATACTGTTTCTCGTCAAGATAGTTTTGCAGAATCCTGGAGATGATAATCTGAAGGCGCAAGGTCTGGAGAATATGGAGGATGTGGAAGTTTTTCCCACCCAAGCTCCTCAATTTTTGCAGAAGTGATTCGAGCGGTATGAGAACGTGCGGTGTCGTGGTGGAACACGATTCCTTTCCGATTAACCAAAGAAGGTCTCTTTTAGTGCAGTGTTCAATCGATCCAGTTGTTGACAGTAGATTTGAGCGGTGATTGTTTGGTTGTGTGGTAAGGTTTCAAAGTGTATTACACCACCTTTATCCCACCAAACACTAAGCAACACCCTTCCGAGGGTGAAGATTTGGTTTTGGCTGTGGTGTCGCTGTTCTCGGCACCAAACCCACTGTCGACGGCGCTTAACATTCTGGTACAGTATCCACTTTTCATCACCAGTCACTAAACGGTGTAAAAACGGATCTTGGAGTTCACGGGAATGAAGAGCTGTGCTAATGTTTACCCGCACCCTCAGATTGTCGACCGACAATTCATGTGGCACCCATTTTCCTAACTTAGGCACTTTCCCGAGTTGTTGCAAATGTCGATGGATGGTGGACGGGGATGAATTGAGTTTCTAGGCCAATTCTTCGACAGTTGTTGAACAGTTTTCTTCAAGTGCCGCTAACTCAGCAGGGCGTCCAGTGTGTGCTGCATCTGTCAAACAGCAGTCACCATTCCTAAACTTTTGAAACCATCTTTGACATTTCCTCACATGCAGAATATCGTTGCCATAAACTTCCTGAATGTTTCGCGTTGCTTCAGTAGCACTATTCCCTTTTTTGAACTCGTAAAGCATTATATGCCTGATATGCTCTTCTGATACCGCCATGTTTAGACAAGGGCAAAGTGCTAAAATTGGTAGTTTTCCTTACAAATTTGTATGCTCCTCCCACAATTTTTATTTCTATATTTTTTTTTTTTTGTGACCAATATATAGTCTCGAACTCTTTATTTACTTCAGTGTTCTTGAGGATGTCATTAGACGAAAGCGCTTGAGCACCATTCTGTGTGTCCTTTCCTTCGTGGTTTTATTCATAAAAAATATTTTTCACGTGTTACTTTCGTGAAATAATTTTCAACGCACGAAACAACAAGGTTCACAAGGTAAGGTATATATTATATATATATATATTTATTAGTGGTGGACCGGATATCCGCATCATTTTTAACATCCGCACTTCTAACTGCGGATGTTATGCGGATATTTCCTCTAATAAATTATGCAATTTACAATTAAATTAGCTTATAAAGTAGCTTATAAGGCCCAGTCATGCACATTTCATGTAAAGTATTAATTATTTATTAATGAACAAACAAATATATAAACCTCAAAATATAAATTCCTGGTAACAGAAAATTGAATGAAACTTGTTTCATTGAATTTTCTGTGGCTGACTCTTGAGAAAGTTATTATTTTTATCATAATGAAAACATTAATATTAATTTTAATTCTTATGCATTGCCTGCCATAATAGTAATATCACGAAATTTGAAAAATTATGTCATATATTCATAGTTCTATATTATATTGATAGATTAACTAAATATCCGCATTCGCGGATATTGAAATTAAAAATCCGCATCCGCAGATGTTGAAAAACTGACATCCGGTCCATCACTAATATATATATATATATATAATATAATATTTTATATATATACTATATATATATATATATATATATATACCCCAAAACAACGAAAATATCACGATAAACCTAACCAATCATCAAGGGCGATTGACATTGGGGCTTTAGTCTTCGGGTGACCCCCTTTTTTCCTTATGAAACGAGAGAGAATTCTCTGTAGAAGAGAGTTTTCACAGAAGCTTCAAAGTTACTGGTCCATATCTCAGGCAAGAAATAGAAGTAGGAATATGCAACACGTTCAACTTTTTCTTATTAAAACCAATTTTAAAACGGTGATAACGTATTACACTATAAAATAAAAATAGTTCTCTAAATTCTAAACCATGCAAAACTACAGTAGTACTTATACTCACTCAGTTTTTAGTCCCATTATCCGGCCTCACGACATCTAATCGACTTCGACATTCTATCGACGAGTATATTGTGTTAAGTTAAGATAGGTTACGCTGGGTTAAGTTAGCTTGTTAGTTTTTAGCGTGTCGATTGCTCAGTCTCGTCGTCGAAATGGTCGCGACTTCGTGCCGTCTACGCATTCCCGTTTATAAGTATTATTTGCGTAAATGAGTGCTGTCGCTTCCGTACTAGTGGCCCGAGTAATACGACAGAGGGGAACCTACCGCTTAACGTTAAAGCCAAACCATCCGAGGGTCACTACATCTTTTGGACGCGCGGGACGGTCATCCATACAATTACTGAATAAACCAATCGTCGCTTAACCCCGCTGACCAATCGGGAAGCGATATATCAGCCTTAAATTTGGGTAACTGAAATTTGTAAAAGAAACTTAATCACTTTTAACTTCTAGAATTAATTACTGCAATTAACAGGTTTACGAGGTTGAATTTCCAGTTCTTATTAATTAATTAATCAATTATTCCGACATTTTTAAACGTTTTTACCCAAATTTTGATATTAATTAAATCTAATTTCGTAACTATAAAGTGACTTGTTATAAAATGCATCCACTCACAATGACAATTTTAAATCAAAACAGTCTTTTGTCGACTATGATCAAACTTTTCATTTTTTTTAAAGTTTCGAGTCTCGAAAAAATAATAAAATTTAATAATGAGGTTATTTAACCTCCTCCG
>JAJOZX010010618.1:0-82500 GCA_023014485.1 Bathynomus jamesi
AAGGGACGGGCACCAACGCACTTTGACCTGTAATATATAATATATATATATATTATATATATATATATATTATGAAGAACCGATTCGCCTCTATTTAAAAGGGCATATCTCAGCAGAAAAACAAAGAAAAGTGGGAGGAAAGACAAGAGAAAAAGAAAGGGTGGAGGGGACAGTCAAGTGGAAAAAAACCAAGGATGACAAGGACTGCAGGGTCGAGCCCCCATCATCCTTGGGTGCTAGGGCCGGGAGGGCGCACGTGAAACCTCCAGGAACAAACACGTACAAACGAGCATAAGAGCACTCGAGGACACGAGCTTAGAACCCCCTTGCGGATATATATATATATATATATATATATATATATGGAAATCAAAATGAAACATAAAAGCCAAATCACAATTGAAACTAATTGCGTGGTTGCGAACAGGAAAAATATTCACATCTCTCCTAATGTGAGCATTGGCACTGCATTTCATCAACCAACTTTTCATAATTTGGGCAATATAATGATATCCCTGCTCGCAAACAATCGTTGAGATGGGCGTCGGTAAGGCGTGATCGACGTTTAGATTATATAATTTTCATTGTTGAAAACACCGACTCACAAAGATACATTAAACCAAAACAAGACTTTATCTTCAAGGCAGCACTTCTGAGCAAACGAAACTTGTTATGATCAACCAGACTCCAAAAATTGCCATTACTTGAGTGAGACTTCAGAAGAAGGTCGTTTTGTAGATCCAATATTTCCAGTTCTAGTTCTTCTGCTCTTGCCTGTAGTAAGTAAGAGTTCTCCAATGAAAACAGCTGTTCTGTGACATCCACTGAGTTGAATGGGTTTACAAAAAAGGTTATCAATGGTTCCATGAAGGTGAACTGTTGAAATCTTTCTTGGAACTGTTCCTGAAGTGTTTGAATGTGGTCTACAAATGGTGAAGAGACTTTTTCAAGGGTAACTTTAACAAGGTCAGTTTTATTTGAATGAGTTTACACCACCACTTATTTCAGCCACATGCTTATCTTTACCCTGAAGTTCAAGATTGGAACCGTTTAACTTTTGGGTTAAGTCAACAAGAAGAGATAAGTCCGGTGAGCAAGAATTGTCATAAAGTTGCTTGACATGTTCATTTCTGCACTTCAGGAACTCCTTGATCTCTTTTATCGGGCTTATGAACCTGACAATAACTTTACCTTTACTTAGCCATTTGACTTTTGTGTGAATTATAAGATCAGTATACTCGCTCTCAACATCCTCCAGGAGAGCCTCAAAAACAGGGGCGCCGGAACTGGTGGAAACAAGGGGGGGGGGAGCATTTTATCGAGTCTCTTTTCGTAGCTTACAATTTAACGGCAGTCATTTTATTATAGAAGGAAAATAACAGCAAGATCTTCTCTATACAACTCTGATTTAAAATTCATACATTGACTTAGTCAATTGACTTAGTCAATGCGGTTGATTATATCATTTTTGTTACAACATCCATGACGTGTCCTAAATGAAACACTTTTATACATAATGCTTCCTGGTCGATGATACAATGTTAAGAAATGAACTGTGGAAATGGGTCATCCTTCTTGCAAAGGGCAATGAACCCATTGTTTCTGCCAATCATGGCAGGTGCCCTATTAATGGTAATGGAAGATAGCTTTTGAAGAGGCATATTTATTTCCGTTAAAAAGTTTTTGAACGTGTGATAAATATCTTCGCCTTTTGTTCATACTCTCATGCCAATAATTTCAGAAACTTCTTTTGCAGAACAATCACTAAATACCATCCTTATCATAACTACCAACTGAGAAGTGTCTGCTATGTTTGTGGATTCATCAAGCTGAACTGAAAACCAACCGTATCATTTTAACTAACTTTTCAGTTGAACCTACATGTCATTTGAGATTGCTTGTATCCTCCTTGTGACTGCATTATCAGATAGCTGCAAGTTTTTTATTGATAATGTCTGGTTTGTTTGTAAATCTTTCAAAAAGGGAATCAGCTCCAGCTACAAAAGCTTCTTTTAACAATTCCCCGTCTTGAAATAGCTGTTTTCTCTTTGCCAGCAAGTGAGAAATTTTGAATGATGCTCTGGTGGCATTTTTAGATATTAGCACAGGCCTGGTGAAAATTGACTGCTGTGATGCTCGTTTAGATTTCAGTTCATTCAATTTTTGTTTCTTAATTCGGACTTCAAGGGATACGTGATGTTAAAAGAGCGATGATTTGTCTGAAAATGTGTCTCAACAGTGTGTTTTTTCGCAACTGCAACGCTAGAACTGCATAATAAGCAAACACATTTACCTTTGTCAGTTAATAGAACTAGAATTCTTCTTCCCACTCTGTGTTAAAGTAGTAAGTACGCTGTCTCTTACTAGAACTAGAACTAGGTGCTGCCATTTTGCAAATGAAACAACACACTTACATTTAAGGTTAACACATTACTGGATCGACACTGTTCGGTAACATCATAGCTAATAGGCTCCGCCCACTCTAGTTCCAGGCTCTTTATATGGTAATTTATGTACAGGGTGTCCCGTAAGTCTGGAACCATAGGGTAAAATAAGTAATTTATGTTTTTTCGTTTATGCAAGTGCCCATGATGTCTTGAGTTAGGAAGAATGATCCAGGTAATTCTGCTCGTAGGAAATAGGAGTCAGAGGGAGGTCGCTGAGGAATTTAACAGATTGCATCCGAGTAGTATAGCCGCAAAAGGGGAGAGTGCAAGAATGTTGCAAGTGATTACGTAGTGTTGCAAATGGGTGGGGTTGTTGCAAAGGGGGTGGGCTGTTGCAAAGGGGGTGGGAGTGTTGAAAAAAATTCCCCCAAAGGGGGGATGCTGCAGATGCAACAAGGAAAACTTGGAGGAGGTGTTCTCCCCCAAGAGAAAGGAGAGAAAGGAGGAGAGAAAGGAGGAGAGGTGGTCACCTGGCAGGAGCCAAGTGCATATTAAGACTTCAGCCGAGTAGGCGTTGTTTTATAGGCTCCTAATCAGCCAGTTGGCATAGAAGGCGTAAATGGCTTGAGTTGCCAGATAGCGCCATGTATTCAGTTTGTGCTATATATTTAATTAATTAATTCTAATCGAAGACTGAGTTGCCAGATACCATTGTATAAATTATTATAACGCCTAATCAGCCAGTTGGCTTAGAAGGCGTAAATGGCTAGAGTTGCCAGATACCACTTTTTAGCATTGCCAGATACCATTGTATACATTATTATAGACTCCTAATCAGCCAGTTGGCTTAGAAGACGTAAATGGCTTGAGTTGCCAGATAGCGCCATGTATTCAGTTGCCAGATACCACTTTTTAGCATTATTATGGTGAGTTGTCTCACTAAACAATTAAAAGATTTAGTGCCATGTATTCAGTTGCCAGATACCACTTTTTAGCATTATTATGGCCACATACCATTGTATACATTTAGAATTCCGCTAGTAGGTTTAGAAGGCGTAACATGTTATAATTATCCAAAAGAATTAAGTAAAACAACATTGCATCATTCTGTTTATTATAAATACATAGAAAATAAATATACATTTCAATAATAAATGAGGAATATGCATATAATCCGTCAATACAACAGTACAGGAGAAATACACACACACACAATTATGGAGATATATAGAAAATAAATATACATTTCAATAATAATTGAGGAATATGCATATAAACAAAAAAATATATACACACACACAATTATGGAGATATATAGAAATAAATATACATTTCAATAATAATAGAAATATGCATATAATCATAACAGTACAGGAGAAATATCACGCAAAATATATAAATACATTTCACTTTTTTTCAAAATACTAAACTCGCACTTAATCGAGTTTACAATTACATCATTATTGCTCTGCATTCGATATGAAGGGTTTTCATGTCGTTCAGTACTATTTTGTTCCCACTTTACAACCGGTTGGTAAGTCATCTTTAAATACGTCTAGAATACAATCAAAAGCACGCACAAAGAGTTCATCGTTAGCTACATTATTAAACACAAGTTTATAAACACGCTTTTCCAATCGAGGGTTTATTTCTACCGGTTCGAGCTTTTCAATCGTGAACTCACTCAACATAGCGGCAATTGAAATAATCTTCTAAATCGTTACGACAACTGCGCGTTATATAAAGAAATAGTTCTTCAGGGTGAACGGTGTAGGTGAGCTCAGCCTTGTACCGATCAATTGCTTTGTACCAAAGTTCATGGTATTTCAAAGAGTCTAAACTTTTTAAATAAACGTCCAGCTCTAGACCATTCTCACCAGCCCTACACTCGGTAAACCCATCGAGCAGAGCGGTGTATGCGTATTCAAGTACTGTATCAAAATAAAGCATATCCGTAACACGCGCGTCTAATATAGGTTTCAGCTTGCGGAATCCGACGATTTCAAACATTCTGTCGAGGATGAAACGGTTTCGCGTAGGAACAAGAGCGTTATTATCAGAAGCATTCTTCCACATCAGCCGTATATCAATGCACGGCCGATCGTTATTTATACACAACGTACATACAACGGCGTATGAGGGTGCGTCACTAATCTGCTCTCTTCTTGTACCTACGTTAGCAGGTATTTTATAACGATCTTCACTCCACTTCTCAACTATCACGAAGATTCTATTCATCTCCTCGACACTTAAATAAACCCGTTTGTTTGTTTGTCTACATTCCGTTTCCAGTACATAGCTAACGGTACCGGATTTACGCCTGAACACGCGCAACGATTTCGTCACGGACACATCGTACGAGGCGTTGAGAATGCTGCTCAAAGGAAGTTCCATCGTATTCGAGGAGCGCACGTCCACTCGGTTCAAGCTCTGAGATAACTATGAGCCGTGTGAGGCACGCAGGTAGGCAGGAACGGTTCGACGGGCGGCTGACTCGATGATACGTGAATGGGGTTGTTCGAACTCGTATGATCCGCGAGTCGCACCGAATTGTTGTACATAGGTGTTTTTCCGGTACAAGAATTAATTTCATCACTACCAGACTACGCACCAGACAGTTTACCTCAGGATAAGAACTAGGCACATTTTATGTTTTACTAAACATCTTCACACTCCGGCGCACTATTTGAGAGGAACATATGCTCATATTTTTCCTTTCTGCCCATCAAACGATACTCGTCTCTAAAGTCTGTTAAAAACTCACGCAGGGCACTAGCCACAACCTCACTACGAACCTCATCATGATATACATTAATATAGTGATAAAAATACTTAAGATTGTCCATGATCACGAGATTCACATTTTCAGTCGTAGGGTATGAGTAATCGACATGGTGTAGCATGACGTAATACCGCTTGTCACACCACCCATCCGCAAGACTCATTATCCATACCTGCTGCTTCTCTTCTGCACGCGTTGTTTCTTTTACTTCACGGTATATGTGAGACTTTATAAAGTTTAGCTCTGCAGCATACTTCAGCACATCGTCTGTGCAACGAAAGCCTTCAACGGTCTCACCAGAACATCCGTAGAGTATTTGTACATCTTGCAACTTCGCACAATCCAATGTGGTTTTAAAAGAGGCATAGGAGGGGGAATAGGAAGTTTTTCGGTATCCACCACATCCTGGCACTTTGCTGAATACCATTTCATAAACGTTGTACAAGCAATATTAAAGGTAGCCATTTGAATACACGTCTGATCTTTTTTCTACGCTGGCGAATACACGTCTGATCTCGGGCTTACTGCAGTCGACTGACCACGCAGGGACTCCCAGATAGTAGCATGACTCACGTGATCTTACAGTGGGCGGAGCTTAGAACTTTCACCTGCGCACGCACACACACACACACACACACACACACAAAGGAGAAAGTGAAACGCTAATTGAAACATGATTTATTTAATAAACGAGATATTCAAGTATATATATATATTTACAAATACGATTTAATAAACGAGATATTCAAGTTATATATATTTACAAATACGTGTAATAAATCAATAGATACGATTATATACAAGACAAATACGTGTCAGTTAACAATAGAAGCATCAAACGTTATGGTATCCAAAGGGTACGGTATCATAGGTACCAGGTAACTGGTAACGTTTCCTATAGGTGTTACGGCACACCTTCGTACCCCTAAGTTCCTTCACGCCCCCCAGCTTCTGCGCCCGAAAATTGTGGGTGCCTACAATTAGTTGGGGAGGTCGTTCGCCCTCATCATCGTCCAAACACACTAGATCCTTCAACGATTCAAAGTTAACAACCCGCCGATTCGCATGGTTGAGCGTAATACCCTTTGCCTTCACGATATATTTCATTCCTCCCCCACCCTGACCCGTACCCCATAAGTTTTAGGTCCTGTTGAGACAAAAGAGTCGGCGTATGCGTTGTCCCCATACTCATCCTTGATCTCATCAGTGAGCTCGCCGAGGAACTCCCCAATAGCGGGCATGTATTCACCCTCCCTCTCTGTGAATATCACGCTATCTGTATCGGCATACAATACTCTCCGCCCAAGAGAATGCAATAGACCCCAAAGTTTTATACGGGCGTAGGCTGTTGTGAAGCTGGCCACAGGTATGTTTGTAACCCTTGAGGTATCTGTGGCCAATTCAGTGTTGTTGTACTTTATTATGTAAGTATTACCTACATTCACGATCTCCATGACCTCTTTATCGGGAGCATTGGCATAATCCCAGACATCACTATAACTTTGTGCCAAATGAATGTTCCCTTTGCCGGTATTCTGCGCAAATTTTCCCCATAGACTGTTTAGACACAACTTTGCACTAAAGCGCTTGCCAGGATTCTTTGCAATTTGGCACGATCAAGTTGTATACCTTCGCGGTCGCGGTAACGTTGAATATAGGCAGACTTTTCATCTTCGGTATCAACTCCTCGCGGATACCCTGATGCCTCAACCTTATCCTTCAAAAAGGCGTTTATATATGGTGTGAAAAGGTTGGGTAGCTTCTGAAACCTCCACACCTCATGTATCTTCAGTATTCTATAACCATGGCGTACGGCTAGGGCCAGCTCAGGACTTGTATATACGCCTCTGATCTTACGCTGGTGGGGTATATGGTTACAATCGCCGTTATCCTCTTCCGCGCACTTCACGCACAGGGGAAACATGAGCTTGTCGTCGATAACGACAGGTAAGATTGGCATCCATAAATTGCGTGGGGGGAGTACGTCTACGAAAGAGAGCCCAAAGTAACGATCATTCAAATTTCTTGAAAATTCATTGATGGAGGGCAGGTTAGGTCCCACCAGTTTCTCAGGAGCGCCCACGGGGTACGGATTTTCTTCATCACGTATGGGTATAAAGAACAGAAATCGTAGTAATGGAGCTTCACGCCCTCCGTAGGTGGAAAGTATAGTCTGAATGGATTTGTACGTCCTCCAAACAAGCTATCACCACATTTGAGAGGATCCAGCACCATTGAACGCTTGATCGTGTTTATTTCCTCACGGTACACCTCGTCTGTCTCCATCCGTGCATCATATTCATGCTCCCACAAGACTTTGTGAGTGAACTGTGATCCTATAAGTTGATCGCGGGTGCGGGTCCATGCAAGACAGTCGGCAGGAGATCTACCGTGGATATCTCCGGCGATTCCGCACTCAGGACGGGGGCATCCATGCCACCAGCATCCGTTAAAGGAGTACACAGTCTTCACACCAGTGACACGGTTTTCACTTAACCCATCAACCCAAAAAACACGTCCATTAATCTTAATGGGTACTTCACCCGTGTTGCGGGCGTGCTTTATGTATACACCTGTCTGTTGCTGTAGGTGTATGAGCCAGTAAATAGCCTTGTGTCCGTAACTGCGGGGTTTGTTTCGGTGAATAATGGCTAAGGTGTCTTTAGGCATGAAGTTATTCTTGAACACCGTAAAACATAATGATGCGATGGTGGTTGCGACTTGCAGTGGATCGCATTTGAAACGGGCTATGTACATCCTTCTAAAGGCCTGGAAACATACTCTAAGCACGCGCACATCATTCACGCAATAACGCTCACATTCATCAGCTATATTATAAAGGTTACTTTCATTGAAACTGTTGTAGTATCGATCAAAGTCTTCACGTTCATCCATACAGTCATAGTTAAAATAATGTTTGGGTGGTGGTGGGCCTACGTAGTTTAAAGTCTCGCTGGTGAAGAAAGTGTAAGGGAAGTATCCTTCATCATTGACATTACGGATGACCTCGACGACAGTGTAGTTGTGATCTCCTCCCCTGCCAACGAACCCTCACCAGCGATACCGGTAGCACGTCCAAAGCGGAGGTATGAGAACCCCACCTCAGGTATAAAGCGACCGAAATACGCGCCTGTTGCAGCAGTAATAGATCCCCAACCCTCAACCTCTTACGCAACAACCCCCCCAGCAGCACCTCCCGCTAATATATCCCCTTATTCATCCGCCACAGTTGCCCCCCGTTCTGTTAAGTCTACAATAATAGATCCCCAACCCTCAATCTCCTACACAACAGGCCCCCAGCAGCACCTTCCGCTAATACATCCACTAATTCATCCGCCACAGTTGCCCCCCACCCCAGCCTAGAGCCATGTATAGCAATGGAATTGAGCGCGGGCTACAGCGTATTGTAGAGTTTGCTCTTCAGAACCGCGACGAGCGTGAAGTCAGGACGAGTCTGTCCTTTGGATTCGGGTCAGATGACGGTGATGTGGACGATTATTGGGTGATAGTGCCATTTAGACGTTTGGCGGCTGAAGATGTAGAATATATATTAGGACGTATAATGCAGGCCGCCCAAAGTAGTATAGCCTTTAATATGGACAACTTCACGGTAAATATTGACCGTGTATTCCGTGTTGCGGGCCATAGTGCCATACCGTATACTCTTAACTTCAATTCTCCGACTATTTACCGAAAGCATATAAACGTCGATCGTGGTTGCGGCTTTATAGCAGTACTCTTAGCACATATGTTTACAGTACAAAATACACGAAATCAAAAAATTTTGTTGCCTACGGTCGTGGAACATGCCCGTAAACTAGCTGTAGACTGTGAACTTGAATTTGACTGTAATATGGGTCCTGAAGAGCTGAGAATGGTAGAACAGGAAATGAATGTCCGTATAGTTGTATTTGGGTTGGATGATCGTCGTAGGACTGTGTATGTTTTAAAAGCTGTGTGAGAGATCGTACAAGACCCCTACTTATTTTAGGATTGTCAGGGGCAACGTAGCTCCCCATCCGTAATATAAGGTGGCTTTACGCGAGTTATGACAAAAGTCGAAAATATGGGAGACATCATGATTTGTGTAAGGGATGCCTTGAGTTTGCGGATGATATAGTGAGACATTGTAAAGAATGTCACATGGTATGTGAGCAGTGTAAAAGCACCAAATGTGAAAGCCGTGTAGCTGAAGCTGAGAAGAGAGACTGTGATGTGTGTAGACGCACATTCTTCAATAATAACTGCTTTGATTTCCATAAATCAATTGGCACGTGCAGGAAAATGAGAATCTGTGAATGTGGTATGTTTCACACAATGGATAATTGGGGGAAATTTAAGCACAAGTGTGACGAAATTCACTGTCCTACATGCCAGTAGGAATATAAGGCGGATGGAGTAAAGCATGTATGTTATATGAAAGATGCTAAGCCTAAAAATAACCCTTGTATAACTGTATACTACGATATAGAAACATATACGAACGCTGAAACCAAAGAGGTAATTCCACATTTACTTGTGAGCCAGACCATCTGTGATGAGTGTATGGGTATCGAATGTGACGAGTGCCCCAAATGCGGTAAACGGACAAACGTTTTTAAAACGAATGTCCGCGATAGTCCTGTGAAACTATTTGTGTCCTATATTGTCAAGTTAGCCGACAAGTTCAAAAAAATGACTGTGTATATTCTCGCCCATAACGGGGCAAAGTTTGACACGCAGTTCCTTTATAAGGAGATGCTTGAACACGAATCCTCTGAGATATTTACAGGTGATCCATTGAAAAGAGGCAACAAATTAATACAGATGCAGATAAGAGGCAATGTACAATTTAAAGATACTTTATTATTCACACCTTGTAAATTAGCAAAGCTACCCAAGGTGATGGGAGTAGCAGCTGAAGTTTCCAAAGGATACTTCCCTTACACTTTCCTCACCAGCGAGACTTTAAACTACGTAGGCCCACCACCACCCAAACATTATTTTAACTATGACTGTATGGATGAACGTGAAGACTTTGATCGATACTACAACAGTTTTAATGAAAGTAACCCTTATAATATAGCTGATGAATGTGAGCGTTATTGCGTGAATGATGTGCGCGTGCTTAGAGTATGTTTCCAGGCCTGTAGAAGGATGTACATAGCCCGATTCAAATGCGATCCACTGCAAGTCGCAACCACCATCGCATCATTATGTTCTACGGTGTTCAAGAATAACTTCATGCCTAAAGACACCTTAGCCATTATTCACCGAAACAAACCCCGCAGTTACGGACACAAGGCTATTTACTGGCTCATACACCTACAGCAACAGACAGGTGTATACATAAAGCACGCCCGCAACACGGGTGAAGTACCCATTAAGATTAATGGACGTGTTTTTTGGGTTGATGGGTTAAGTGAAAACCGTGTCACTGGTGTGAAGACTGTGTACTCCTTTAACGGATGCTGGTGGCATGGATGGCCCCGTCCTGAGTGCGGAACCGCCGGAGATATCCACGGTAGATCTCCTGCCGACTGTCTTGCATGGACCCGCACCCGCGATCAACTTATAGGATCACAGTTCACTCACAAAGTCTTGTGGGAGCATGAATATGATGCACGGATGGAGACAGACGAGGTGTACCGTGAGGAAATAAAAACGATCAAGCGTTCAATGGTGCTGGATCCTCTCAAATGTGGTGATAGCTTGTTTGGAGGACGTACAAATCCTTTCAGACTATACTTCCCACCTACGGAGGGCGTGAAGCTCCATTACTACGATTTCTGTTCTTTATACCCATACGTGATGAAGAGCAATCCGTACCCCGTGGGCGCTCCTGAGAAACTGGTGGAACCTAGCCTACCCTCCATCAATGAATTTTCAAAAAATTTGAATGATCGTTACTTTGGGCTCTCTTTCGTAGACGTACTCCCCCCACGCAATTTATGGATGCCGATCTTACGTGTCGTTATCGACGACAAGCTCATGTTTCCCCTGTGCGTGAAGTGCGCGGAAGAGGATAACGGCGAATGTAACCATATACCCCACCAGCGTAAGATCAGAGGCGTATATACAAGTCCTGAGTTGGCCCTAGCCGTGCGCCATGGTTATAGAATACTGAAGATACATGAGGTGTGGAGGTTTCAGAAGCTACCCAACCTTTTCACACCATACAGCGTGTCCCAAAGAAATGTATACCCAATTTGTTCGATAATACCAGCTATGAGGATAATAAATATATTACTGTTTATATGTTTTTAATAAAGAATTTTCTCCTGAATCTAAATATGTAATTATTTTTATTAAAAATTGAAGAACAAAAAAGTTACAGATGTTTAAATTAGAATTATTATTTTCGAGACTTCATGTGCGATATTTTCTAATATTTTTTTTTATGGCCTGGCCTGCCTTTTAACCGACTGTTTTGAGATACTTATGTTTAATGCCTAGCTTAGCCTAGCCATTTCGTTGAGTTCTAATTAGGCAAGACTACAATCTCGCTCTAACCTTATCTAACATCTTATAACTCTGCGACGTTTGTTCTTTTATAACGACAATTTGAACATCTTAGATAAAGTGTCATTAAACCATGGAATTTGTAAATTTTTTGAATTAACTAATAATTACAACATTTATGCTTCAATATCAACACTAAACATAAGTATCTCAAAACAGTCGGTTAAAATATTAGAAAATATCGCACATGAAGTCTCGAAAATAATAATTATAATTTAAACATCTGTAACTTTTTTGTTCTTCAATTTTTAATAAAGATAATTACATATTTAGATTCAGGAAAAAATTCTTTATTAAAAAACATATAAAAAGTAATATATTTATTATCCTCATAGCTGGTATTATCGAACAAAGTGGGTATACATTTCTTTGGGACACGCTGTATATAAACGCCTTTTTGAAGGATAAGGTTGAGGCATCAGGGTATCCGCGAGGAGTTGATACCGAAGATGAAAAGTCTGCCTATATCCAACGTTACCGCGACCGCGAAGGTATACAACTTGATCGTGTCCAAATTGTAAAGAATCCTGGCAAGCGCTTTAGTGCAAAGTTGTGTCTAAACAGTCTATGGGGAAAATTTGCGCAGAATGCCGGCAAAGGGAACATTCATTTGGCACAAAGTTATAGCGATGTCTCGGATTATGCCAATGCTCCCGATAAAGAGGTCATGGAGATCGTGAATGTAGGTAATACTTACATAATAAAGTACAACAACACTGAATTGGCCACAGATACCTCAAGGGTTACAAACATACCTGTGGCCAGCTTCACAACAGCCTACGGCCGTATAAAACTTTGGGGTCTATTGCATTCTCTTGGGCGGAGAGTATTGTATGCCGATACAGATAGCGTGATATTCACAGAGAGGGAGGGTGAATACATGCCCGCTATTGGGGAGTTTCTCGGCGAGCTCACTGATGAGATCAAGGATGAGTATGGGGACAACGCATACGCCGACTCTTTTGTCTCAACAGGACCTAAAACTTATGGGGTACGGGTCAGGGTGGGGGAGGAAATGAAATATATCGTGAAGGCAAAGGGTATTACGCTCAACCATGCGAATCGGAGGGTTGTTAACTTTGAATCGTTGAAGGATCTAGTGTGTTTGGACGATGATGAGGGCGAACGACCTCCCCAACTAATTGTAGGCACTCACAATTTTCGGGCGCAGAAGCTGGGGGGCGTGAAGGAACTTAGGGGTACGAAGGTGTACCGTAACACCTATAGGAAACGTTACCAGTTACCTGGTACCTATGATACCGTGCCCTTTGGATACCATAACGTTTGATGCTTCTATTGATAACTGACACGTATTTGTCTTGTATATAATCGTATCTATTGATTTATTACACGTATTTGTAAATATATATAACTTGAATATCTCGTTTATTAAATCGTATTTGTAAATATATATATATAACTTGAATATCTCGTTTATTAAATAAATCATGTTTCAATTAGCGTTTCACTTTCTCCTTTGTGTGTGTGTGTGTGTGTGTGTGTGTGCGCAGGTGAAAGTTCTAAGCTCCGCCCACTGTAAGACCGTGAGTCATGCTACTATCTGGGAGTCCCTGCGTGGTCAGTCGATTGCAGTAAGCCCGAGAGATCAGACGTGTATTCAGAAGAAAAGATCAGACGTGTATTCAAATGGCTACCTTTAATATTGCTTGTACAACGTTTATGAAATGGTATTCAGCAAAGTGCCAGGATGTGGTGGATACCGAAAAACTTCCTATTCCCCCCTCCTATGCCTCTTTTAAAACCACATTGGATTGTGCGAAGTTCCAAGATGTACAAATACTCTACGGATGTTCTGGTGAGACCGTTGAAGGCTTTCGTTGCACAGACGATGTGCTGAAGTATGCTGCAGAGCTAAACTTTATAAAGTCTCACATATACCGTGAAGTAAAAGAAACAACGCGTGCAGAAGAGAAGCAGCAGGTATGGTTAATGAGTCTTGCGGATGGGTGGTGTGACAAGCGGTATTACGTCATGCTACACCATGTCGATTACTCATACCCTACGACTGAAAATGTGAATCTCGTGATCATGGACAATCTTAAGTATTTTTATCACTCTATTAATGTATATCATGATGAGGTTCGTAGTGAGGTTGTGGCTAGTGCCCTGCGTGAGTTTTTAACAGACTTTAGAGACGAGTATCGTTTGATGGGCAGAAAGGAAAAATATGAGCATATGTTCCTCTCAAATAGTGCGCCGGAGTGTGAAGATGTTTAGTAAAACATAAAATGTGCCTAGTTCTTATCCTGAGGTAAACTGTCTGGTGCGTAGTCTGGTAGTGATGAAATTAATTCTTGTACCGGAAAAACAAATATGTACAACAATTCGGTGCGACTCGCAGATCATACGAGTTCGAACAACCCCATTCACGTATCATCGAGTCAGCTGCCCGTCGAACCGTTCCTGCCTACCTGCGTGCCTCACACGGCTCATAGTTATCTCAGAGCTTGAACCGAGTGGACGTGCGCTCCTCGAATACGATGGAACTTCCTTTGAGCAGCATTCTCAACGCCTCGTACGATGTGTCCGTGACGAAATCGTTGCGCGTGTTCAGGCGTAAATCCGGTACCGTTAGCTATGTACTGGAAACGGAGTGTAGACAAACAAACAAACGGGTTTATTTAAGTGTCGAGGAGATGAATAGAATCTTCGTGATAGTTGAGAAGTGGAGTGAAGATCGTTAAAAATACCTGCTAGCGTAGGTACAAGAAGAGAGCAGATTAGTGACGCACCCTCATACGCCGTTGTATGTACGTTGTGTATAAATAACGATCGCCGTGCATTGATATACGGCTGATGTGGAAGAATGCTTCTGATAATAACGCTCTTGTTCCTACGCGAAACCGTTTCATCCTCGACAGAATGTTTGAAATCGTCGGATTCCGCAAGCTGAAACCTATATTAGACGCGCGTGTTACGGATATGCTTTATTTTGATACAGTACTTGAATACGCATACACCGCTCTGCTCGATGGGTTTACCGAGTGTAGGGCTGGTGAGAATGGTCTAGAGCTGGACGTTTATTTAAAAAGTTTAGACTCTTTGAAATACCATGAACTTTGGTACAAAGCAATTGATCGGTACAAGGCTGAGCTCACCTACATCGTTCACCCTGAAGAACTATTTCTTTATATAACGCGCAGTTGTCGTAACGATTTAGAAGATTATTTCAATTGCCGCTATGTTGAGTGAGTTCACGATTGAAAAGCTCGAGTCGGTAGAAATAAACCCTCGATTGGAAAAGCGTGTTTATAAACTTGTGTTTAATAATGTAGCTAACGATGAACTCTTTGTGCGTGCTTTTGATTGTATTCTAGACGTATTAAAAGATGACTTACCAACCGGTTGTAAAGTGGGAACAAAAATAGTACTGAACGATATGAAAACCCTTCATATCGAATACAGGTTTCCCTATACTTTAAGCGGTGAAATATTATTAAACCGCATATACTACGTAATGCAGAGCAATAATGATGTAATTGTAAACTCGATTAAGTGCGAGTTTAGTATTTTGAAAAAAAAGTGAAATGTATTTATATATTTTGCGTGATATTTCTCCTGTACTGTTATGATTATATGCATATTTCTATTATTATTGAAATGTATATTTATTTCTATATATCTCCATAATTGTGTGTGTATATATTTTTTTGTTTATACGCATATTCCTCAATTATTATTGAAATGTATATTTATTTTCTATATATCTCCATAATTGTGTGTGTGTATATATTTTTTTGTTTATATGCATATTCCTCAATTATTATTGAAATGTATATTTATTTTCTATATATCTCCATAATTGTGTGTGTGTATTTCTCCTGTACTGTTGTATTGACGGATTATATACATATTCCTCATTTATTATTGAAATGTATATTTATTTTCTATATATTTATAATAAACAGAATGATGCAATGTTGTTTTACTTAATTCTTTTGGATAATTATAACATGTTACGCCTTCTAAACCTACTAGCGGAATTCTAAATGTATACAATGGTATCTGGCCATAATAATGCTAAAACGTGGTATCTGGCAACTGAATACATCGCACTAAATCTTTAATTGTTTAGTGAGACAACTCACCATAATAATGCTAAAAAGTGGTATCTGGCAACTGAATACATGGCGCTATCTGGCAACTCAAGCCATTTACGTCTTCTAAGCCAACTGGCTGATTAGGAGTCTATAATAATGTATACAATGGTATCTGGCAATGCTAAAAAGTGGTATCTGGCAACTCTAGACATTTACGCCTTCTAAGCCAACTGGCTGATTAGGCGTCTATAATAATGTATACAATGGTATCTGGCAACTCAGTCTTCGATTAGAATTAATTAATTAAATATATAGCACAAACTGAATACATGGCGCTATCTGGCAACTCAAGCCATTTACGCCTTCTAAGCCAACTGGCTGGTTAGGAGCCTATAAAACAACGCCTACTCGGCTGAAGTCTTAATATGCACTTGGCTCCTGCCAGGTGAACACCTCTCCTCCTTTCTCTCCTCCTTTCTCTCCTTTCTCTTGGGGGAGAACACCTCCTCCAAGTTTTCCTTGTTGCATCTGAAGCATCCCCCCTTTGGGGGATTTTTTTTCAACACCCCCACCCCCCTTTGCAACAGCCCACCCCCTTTGCAACAACCCCACCCAGCCTTTGCAACATTGCAACATTCTTGCACTCTCCCCTTTTGCGGCTATACTACTCATCCGGACCGCGCGCCGATAACACACAGCTGTCAGCAAACTTGTAGCAAAGTTCAGGGAAACGGGATCCATAGAAGATAAACCAAACAGTGGACCTCCGAGGACATCCACCGACGATGACACAGCCGCTACCATCCTCACTCATTTCACAAAGTCCCCAAAAGTCTCTTCGGCGTTTTTATTGCCGTTTTTATCATTTTGCCCTATGGTTCCAGACTTACGGGACACCCTGTGTATATATATATATATATATATATATATATATATATATATAATTAGTGGTGGACCGGATGTCAGTTTTTCAACATCTGCGGATGCAGATGCGGATCTTTAATTTCAATATCCGCGGATGCGGATGCGGATATTTAGTTAATCTATGAATATAATATAGAATTATGAATATATGACATAATTTTCCAAATTTCGTGATATTACTATTATGGCAGGCATTGCATAAGAATTAAAATTAATATTAATGTTTTCATTATGATAAAAATACTAACTTTCTCAAGAGTTTCAGCCACAGAAAATTCAATGAAACAAGTTTCATTCAATTTTCTGTGTTACCAGCTATTTATATTTTCAGGTTTATATATTTGTTTGTTCATTAATAATTAATTAATACTTTACATGAAATGTGCATGACTGGGCCTTATAAGCTACTTTATAAGCTAATTTAATTGTAAATTGCATAATTTACTAGAGGTAATATCCGCATAACATCCTCAGTCAGAAGTGCGGATGTTAAAAATGATGCGGATATCCGGTCCACCACTAATATATATATATATATATATATATATATATATATATATATATATATTCGATTTCCATATTTTTCTCCTTCAAAAATGTTGGATGCTACAATTAATTTAAATTCACCTGGCATCCGAATTCGGCAATTTGATCGTCAAAACTCCATTGATTGTTGATACCGAAGGAGTAGACAGTGCAATTGTTCGGTAGAAATTGAATGGTGGAATCCAAACAAGCCCATTTCTGCCCATCGATTTCGAAAGGAATCTTAAAGTTTCCAAATTTAATAGTATATCCTCCAAACACGTCCTGTAATAAATAATTTACCTAAGGTCAGTATTCATATATGAAGTTCATATGAGTTAGGCCAAAGTGTGTACAGTGAGAGTGTGCACAGTTATTGTGATGTCTCTACACACATCAGGGCCGGATTAACCATTAAGCAAAATAAGCCCGTGCTTAGAGCATCAAGGGAAGGGGGGCACCACAGAAATTTTCCATTGTCGGATTTACCATGGATTTATTATACTATTATAATCGCGGCTTATAGCCTATAAGCTGTTGAAAACTGAATTATATGTATTCATATATAGTATTTATTTTTTTTCATTGTTTGAATTTGTAGTGAACAACAACCCTTTTGAGAGAATAAATATATTTCGTTGTAATCACACACTTTACGCTTTGCGTTATTATTTTGTTTATATCAAATCTTTGAGCGCCATATTAAAAATACATATAGATTAAATATTTCGTGTGCTATAGTAAATGTAAAAACAAGATTCAGTCATGCTGAACTTTATAAAATAATTGTAGAAGACAATATTGAGTGTGCCTTCCCAAATGTAGAAATTGCCTTTCGTATATTTTTAACATTAATGGTCACAAATTGCTCAGCTGAGCGTTCATTTTCTCAGTTGAAGTATATTAAAAATACCAACAGAACAACTATGCAACAAGGCAGGCTGGATGCCTTATCTCTACTAAGTATAGAAGCAGATGTGTTACGTAAGATTAGTTTTGAGGATCTGATCAAAGACTTTGCAATTAAAAAAAGTAGGAGAAAACTTTTCAAATATAAATGAAGTGGAAGTATACAAAAATAAACATTATTTTCCATCTTACTGTAAGTTTTGTTTCATTTCAAAAAATAAAATTTTATTTTATGGTTTATTTTTGTTTATATTTGAATTACAATATATGGGGCACCAAAATCTTTTAAGTGCTTAGGGCCTCTAAAGGTCTTAATCCGGCCCTGACACACATAATACATTTAATAATAATAATAATAATATATACTTACTAAATTTGAACAGTTATAAGCTGACTTTTTAATTTTCTTAAAAATTCTTCTGTTGTGTGGAGCGGAAAGAATTCACATTTTCCTGAAACTACAAAGTCATCAGATAAAAGAAAAACACTTAAATTTTAAAGTTATTAATTAATAATTAATTGAGTAAAAATAATAATTAAAATTAAATGATTTGGAAAATTATATTCACATTTTTTAATATATATTATATTAATTAATGTGAACATCTTTTTCTTTATCTTTTTTTTTGTGGGGAGGGCGGGCGTTTTTGGTACAACACTTCTATTCTCTTAGTTGGTTTATCCGTTTTTCGCTCTGTCGAAGGGGTCATTGAGACAGTCAGTATCATCACATATGGGAAACCGGTAAGCTAAAAAAAAATTATGAAAGTGAGATTGCCACCGTTTTCCTCCTTTTCTCACATTTGTTTCAGACAGTTCATGGCTGAATTAAGGAGGAATATACTGTAATGCTTATCTTTTTATTTTATTCTACTCCTTTTTTTCATTTTCATTGTCTTTGTTTGAGAGAGAGAGAGAGAGAGAGAGAGAGAGAGAGAGCACCCATCCATACAACTAACATTAACTACACACTACAGTATGTAAAAACGGTATCACTAATTACACTGGGGAACAAATTTCAACTTTTTGTCTATTGAATTAGATTTGACAGTTAGTTCTAGGTAATTTGGGTGCGCTGAGCACGAATATTTACTCGGTTTTGCTCTATCAGTCCTGATTTTGCTCAACACCCCTCCTCTTTCGTCGTATTCATAAAAAGGTTTTTTCTCAATACTCGCTGTCTTTTTGCAGTTACACATTATGCAACTAGGTTTTTATCTAGGTATTTGTACCTATTGTTATGGTATTGTTGTATTTTGTATATTTTATATGTAACACCCTAAAAATATTTTTAATTTTGTCATTTTTAACCCATTTTAATATTAGTAAATTAAGCTAAAAATATCATAGAATTCTAAAATTTTCTCGAGCGTTCCTGTTCTCTGTAGAGTATTCTAGAGGGACAACTAAAATATATAAAAGCGACTCGTTTCCAGAGTTAATCAGTCAATTCAATCAGTCAGTCAGTCAGTCAGTCAGTCAGTCAGTTGAGTTAGTTAATTAAGTTTGGGCATTAACATAATTTTGAATTGGCATATGATTTAGTGAGTAATTTTGTCATCGTGATTTAATATAGTTGATTTAATTAGACGTAATTTATATTGTACCTACTCATCCGTGTTTCTAGTTTAATTTCATAGATTGTAAGTACCTATTTCATAATAAGTACCTATTTAAACTAATTTTTGTGTTTATATTTCAGATTTTCTTAAATTTATATGAATTAAGGGCTTTAAATACCTTTACAAATTGGCAGAACAATCAAGCAATATGTCATCAAGCACTAGAAAGTTAAAATGCAAAACAACCCTGATTCCTTCTGTTATATATGTGGAAATTTTACACTTCCACATCAACGAGAATATAACTGACTTCGTAAAAGAGCTTACTTAGCTTATTTTGGCATAAAACTGGGGACCAAGATAAATCGTGGGCTCCACATAAAGCCTGCACTATATGCATTGAAAGACTGCGACATTGGACGAAGGGTTCGGATTCAAAATACCTTTTGGAGTTCCGATGGTAAGTTTATGATTTCATAAAACTACGTAATTTAATCACTAGTATACTGTAACTTACCTAAATGTAATTGTAACTTAGGTACATAAACAAAAATTTACAGAAAATGTTTATAAGAATCTCAAATATTGCATAGGTTGAAACACATAGAAATGTTAAATGTTTGGGTGATAACTTTTGATAAAATTCATAAAAACAAGTCTCTCGTCGCTTTTGTTAACGCTTTACAATTTTTTTTCCATATCAGGTGTGGCGAGAGCCTACTAACCACGAGAACCGATTGCTACCTTTGCTTTGTCAAGACTTCGGGCTTCACTAAGAAAAATAACATTGTATCGAGTACCCAAATTTCGACACCGCGATACGACCTGTGCTACATTCAAATGAGATCCCCATTCCAAATTTAAGGGTCTGGCAACTCAGAATTAGTTGAAGATGTTTCCTGAAAATATTGTTATGCACTTTGAGGAGTCAGACACCGATTTTGACCCCAGCGTATTTGAAAGTCAAAACGATCCGCAAAAGTTTAACCAGGCCGAGTTGAATGATCTTGTAAGGATCTAAATTTGCCAAAAAAGGCTGCGGAAAATTTAGCTTCAAGACTTAAAGAGAAAACTTGCTTACTTCAACACACATTCATTTTACAGAAAAAGAGAAGAAGAACTTGTTAAATATTTTAGACAGAGGATAGTTTAGTATATTGCTGCGACATAGTTGGTTTGTTAAAGAAGATGGGGGTTGAGTCTTACGATGCAATGATTGGCGCTTGTTTTTAGACAGTTCGAAAAGAAGTCTTAAGTGTGTGTTGTTGCATAATGGCAATCTATACGGCTCGATACCGATTGGGCACTCAACAAAATTAAAGAAAAGTATGAACATATAGAAAAGGTTTTAAATCTTATCAAATATAGGGAGCACGAGTGGATCATATGTGTTGACTTAAAAATGGTTAATTTTCTGCTAGGACAACAAGGATGGTATACTAAATATCCCTGCTTCCTTTGCTTATGGGACAGCAGAGCCAAGGAAGAACATTATTTCAAACAAATCTGGCCAGCACGAACATCACTTACTGTCGGAGAAAAAAACGTAATTAATCCACCTTTAGTGAGCAGAGATAAAATCATATTTCCTCCTCTGCATATAAAACTAGGCCTCATTAAACAATATGTAAAAGCTTTAGATACGAACGGCGAGTGTTTCAAATACATAACTTCAAAATTTCCAAGTTTAAGTTATGAAAAAATCAAGGCGGGAATTTTTCGACGGTCCACAAATAAGAACAATGATTAAAGACAGCAATTTTCCTAATGTCATGAATGAACGCGAAAAAATGGCTGGTTCTCATTCGTGGAC
This sequence comes from Bathynomus jamesi, assembly GCA_023014485.1. NCBI lineage: Eukaryota > Metazoa > Arthropoda > Malacostraca > Isopoda > Cirolanidae > Bathynomus > Bathynomus jamesi. The sequence goes on from JAJOZX010010618.1 coordinate 21,465, forward strand.
TTGATAAAACTTTTTAGGCAATTATAGGGCAGATAACTACGAAGAAATCGTAAAAAAAACTTTAAGGGACTACAAAGAGTTAGGTTGCAATATGAGCATAAAAATGCATTTTTTGAATAGCCATCTTGACCAATTTCCAAGTAATTTAGGTGATGTAAGTGACGAACAAGGGAGAGATTCCACTCCACCAAGATATAAAAATTATGGAGGAACGGTACCAAGGCCGCTGGATTCCCACATGATGGCTGATTACTGCTGGTGCTTGAAAAGAGACCTGCCATCAACAAGCAAATACGCTAGAAAGTCTTACAAAAGAAAATTTTTGCCACAGTGAAAGCTTCATATCTGTTTGTTTTTTATTTTAAGTCATTTCTATCGTTATAATGTAATTTTACTGTAGTTTGAACTGCTTGTATTCATGAAACTTGAAAAAAAATTTACACATGACTTAATTTTTTAGTCCTAATTTGAAAAATCTGGAAAATGGCACATAGGCTGTCGACAAGAATCAGGACCTGATAGAGCCAAACCGAGTTGAAATTCGTATTCAGCGCACCCATATTACCTAGAATCAAGTGTCAGATATCATTCAATAAAATACGTGTTGCCCAGTGTTATAGGAGCTTTAAACCATGCACTATACAGAGGAATTACAAGAGTAAATAGTTACGTTGTTTTTTTCCAAATTCTTTGGCTTGATTAAAATTTCTTAATTAATCAATAATAACAAATTAATTGAATGAATATATTAAAATCGTGCTACTTTCCTCTTTGCATTTATTGATTCAATATTTTTTTTTATATTATTTAGTGACTTTTATAACGAAATCAAAAAGTTCTGGAAAAAACAAAGTTGTTTATTTACTTTTGTCAATCCTTTATATCTCGAAGGGTAACTAAAATTCAAATAAATTATTCTCATCTCTCTCTCTCTCTCTCTCTCTCTATTTGCATGTTTTTTAGTTTCTATTAATTTCTATATACACTTACTCCTAATAAGGATTCAATAGTAAAATGCGACGCAGTTTCATTTTCATCACTTATTAATCCTATTGTGGACATCATGACGTCATTATTTGCATTGTTTACAAGTACAGCTAAATTCATTTGTAAATTTAGATTTGTAGATAATGTTGTTTTATATGTAATTCATGGTAACACTCAAATATTAATAAGTTATCAAGAAGTGAAAAATAAAATATATATATATGATTATCTGTATAATTTGTATAATCATACATCTGACACAGGGGAGTACACAGCATTTCTTAAAGGGGGGGGTACACACACACACACACAATATATATATATATATATATATATATATATTTTGTGTGTGTGTGTGTGTGTGTGTGTGTGTCAGCTCAAAACTGATGATGATTGATTTGGAATCAAAATGAATTGCATCTTGGAAATTTCAGTTGTATTTTATTTCCAATTTATGGGCAAAGAATTAAATTTGCACAATTAATCGTACGTATAAAGACATATATAAACGTTCCTAAGCCAGCCAAAACTGATTTTGAGTTTTAAGTTAATAACTGTCCTGGTAACCATGAAATAACTAAAATTCCATATGACATCAAGATTTTTGTGTGAATGTTGCAAAGTTATCGATTTTTGAAAATTTCTTTTTCAAATATCTTTAATGAGAGTATAATAACTTTTGCAATGGGGGCCCTATGCCCCCTATTTCCCCCCCCCCTTTATGTACGCTACTGATCTGACATAAATATCTATACACAACAATGGCTTAACGAATGACAAAACTGATAAAATTAATGAAAATTAAAGTCTGGTTTAAATAATATAAAGAGGATAAGGCTGTAAACAGTGACGTAGTGGTCACCATCGTTGATTACGAATCCACCTGCCCCGGTTCGATTCCCGACGATTGGTATGGCGTTCACTTCATCTTTTCATAAAAAAAAAATTGTTTCGTAGATAAATAAATGGGTATTCTGAGTAGTCTAGTGGTTAAGATGCTGGGCTACTTATCTGGAGGTCGTGAGATCGATTCCGGGCAAGGACTTTGTAATTTCTAACCACCCGTGGTAGGTCGTGGTTTGGATTCCACGTTAAGCTGTAGGTCTAAGGTGGAGTAACAAGCTTGTCCTTCGTCAAAATGAACAATTCGGACGGAAGCAAAACCAAAGCTACCAATATATATATATATAAAGGGGAAGGTGGGGTAAAATCGGGTAGTGAGGCACAACCGGGTACCATTAACATGTTATCATGTGGAATGTGAAAAATCTCTGCTGTACAGTTAACTTAAAGACAAAGAGGTTGGTAGTATCTATGCAAAAAAGGAAGCGTGTCGGGAATTAAGAACTGTCAAAACTGACACAAGCTTCGTAATGTAAGTACATGATCTAATATTTTCTAATTTGTGTACAGTCATCAGATTAACTTGAACGAGTGAAACAAATTCTTTTTATTCATTATATTATCTATAGCTTTAAGTTTTATTTGTATGCATTTGTTTACACTCAAACCATTTAGCTTTTGTAGCTGAGAGGAATAGTTTGGAAAATGAAGCCATGGGGCAAAACTGTACGGTGCAAAATCGGGAAGTACCCCATTTTGCTCCATACCAGTTTGACGCTGATGCGTCGCATGTGCCTATCACCTGTTTTGTACTTTTAAAATTGTTTTATCATACTTTAAAGACAGAAATACACCTAAAATTATGAAATTCAAATTGATATTTTTGCTTCAATATAAGAAATTATAAACGCTAAACGAAAATTCAAAGTTGGTCTGAAGCAGGGGCGTGTTCAATGGGGGCACAGCAGGCCCGGGACCCCCCACCCCTATAAATTTCATAACAACATTTTAGACCAATTTTCTCTACGTTGTCTAATTACAGATGAGAGAATTTAGGCCTGTTCAAAAATCAACTTTTTCTTATTTTCATATGTTTCTGTACATTTTCCCATGCTTTTTGACCTGAGAAAGCCGAAAATCACAACTATTTTGACATAGGATGTTGGGAAGCATTGCCGCATGGAGCTTTAAATTTTCTGCCTTGAAATCGGCCAAAGCGCCAATTCCGGGGTCCCTTGAATTATGTTTTGCACTTTAACTTTTGATCTAAACAAGATAGAGCAACAAATTAGCTATCAAATGAAAGAGCATAAAATTAATAAATAATAATAATAATAATAATAATAATAAATAAATAATAATTAATAATAATAATTATCTATCATTTTTCAGGAAACAACAGAAACTCAATCAGAATCTAGAAAACCATCTACAAGTTACAACTTCACAATGGCATTAAGCAAGGAGCTGAGGGAGCTCCGTGGGCGCACAGTTGATATCTCAGAACCTCCACGTACTGTCCACAGGCAGGTGTCAACTGGGTCATCTACCAGATCTCTCACTGAAACTTTCCTGGTTGGATACCCTTCAGCTTTTATCAGTGGTTCCCAGCTTCCCACCAACAGACAGGCGTTCCAGTATTTCCTTAATCTTCAGAATTTACCGGAAAATGCAGGGAGGCCCATGGTTCAAGACCTTGCATATGAAACAGTTGAATCTATCATCCCATTCTGGCAGATGGCTAGGATCAAGACAATGACCAAGTACAACGCAATGAAGCTCTTCATGAAACTACATGAGAAACATCGTGCTCTGGTGAAAAGCAAAGGAAGAGCAAGTAACCCTGGAGGAAAAAGAGGAGCATTTGTGCTGGAATTAGACAGCCTGTTCGATATAGGAGCTCCAGATGCAATCCAGGAAATACAGAACAACAGACTGTTATCCAGAGAGAAGAAAGATGAGGATATCAGGTTCTACGAAGACCAAAAGACTGAGAGGAAAGGTCATATGTCTGGTCATGACAAGATTTTTGAGACAAGATCCCTGCAGCAAGCAGCGAGGAATGAAAGACTGCAGCATAGACAAGAACAAGGTAAAACTAATTACTTTGAACGTCACAAAAAGTTTTAAGTTTTACTCCATTGCGATATTTAGCATGTACTTAACAATTACTGTCTTAACATGTTGTACTATTTTACAGCTGCAGCAGAACAAGAGGCAGTTGTTCATGTGGATGACATTACCTGGGGTGACTCAACTGACAACGACGCTAACACAGAGGACATGGATTACCATCAGCCTCGTCCTGGTGTTCTCACCATCAAGACACTGTGACTAGTGTGACTTTGACGTTTCCAAGGAAGGTCATGGAATGTGATGTCATCTGCAATACAGCTGATCGTCTTGGTTTATCAGACAATCAAGTTACTGCCATGGTTTCTGCCACCTTGAAAGCTGGAGGGGCTGATCTGGATAACTTCGTCATCTCAACCTCAACAACACGTCGCAACAGAATGCTGTCCAGGTATAATATCAGCCAGAGTCACATGTCCAAGTTTTGTGAAAAACCCCCACAGTACGCTGCCTTACACTGGGATGGAAAGTTGCTCAAAGATGTCTTGGGCAGTGAACCTGGAAGTACCTCAGAGACTTTAGCTGTGCTAGTGTCTGGTCCACCTTCATACACTGAAGGAAAGTTATTGGGAGTACCTGTCATCGACAATTCTTCTGGCACAGCTCAGGCTGAGGCTTCAATGGATTCACTGGAGACATGGGAACTTACGGATAATGTTACTGCCCTTGTTTTTGACACTACATCCAGTAACAGTGGAGTTCACAGAGGAGCTGCCAAACTGCTAGAGGAAATGCTGAACAAAAAGGTGTTTTATCTGGCCTGTCGACATCACATCCTGGAAATCCTAGAGGAGCAGTTTGGGAGAAGCTGTTTGGGAAGGTGAAGGGGCCAGATAATCCCTGGTTTGAGCATCTGAAGGATGTTTGGACGGACTTGTCCAAGGAAAACCCAAAGATGCTGGCTATCAACAGCAAATGGCTGAAGGAAAAGAAGAAGAACAGTGAAGAAATACTCCAAGACATTCTAACAGCAGAAAGGCTTCCAAGAGCCGACTACAGGGAAATGGCTGAACTGACAGTCATTGTTCTTGGAGGAACGCCTCCTCGAGGTATTCACTGGAGTCGACCAGGCGCCATTCATCAGGCCAGATGGATGGCCAGGAACCTGTACTCCATGAAAATGCTGATGTTTGCAGATCAACTTGAGTACGACGAAGACACTGTATCAAAGCTGGAAAGACTCAACACCTTCCTTGCGCAGTTCTACACTCCTGTATGGATGATGTCAATGTCTGCTGCAGATGCTCCCGTGAATGATCTAAGTCTAATCCAGGACATGTTGAAGTACAAGAAAACTGACCCAGAGCTTGCTGATGCAGTACTTAATAAGATGGAAAACCACAAATGGTACCTGACGCAGGAAGTCGTGCCATTTTCCATGTTCAGCAGTAGATTGAGTGACACATTGAAGCACGACATTGCTGCCCAGTTACATGCCACTGAGAAGCCAGACAGCTTCAGAACAGGAAAGCCTCTATTCCAGAGAGTCACAGCTAAGACCACCCTGGTTGATCTCATTGGCCCAGAATCACATTTCCTGCTGGACACACTGAACATTGGATCCGAGTGGCTTCTGGAACCTGTCACGTCTTGGCCACAGAATGAGGACTACAGAAAAGCGTTGGACTATGTTAAGAATCTGAAAGCGGTGAATGACATTGCTGAACGTGGTGTCAAGATGATGAGCGACTTTGCAAATGTCATAACAACAGATGCCAAGCAAAGGGACTATCTCCTTCAAGCTGTGGAGTTCAACAGACGCCGCTTTGACAGCTTCAAGAAACAAACTCTCAACAACTGACTGTGTAAATGTCATTATGAAATTAATCATCATGTAATGCTTTCACTTCTTGATCGATTAGACTTGTGACAAAATGTTAATCTCAAATTTGTGTCATGAATAAGGCGCCTTGTCTGCCTTGAGTGTGAGAAAACGAATTTTGTGATATTTCTGAAATCTTTGTATGTACCAATGTGCCATTTCTTGTTCCAAGACTATCATAATTGTATAAGTTAGAAAGAGGATTAAAAACACTTTAATTTGGTGCCTATTTTGTTGCTCTATCTTGTTTAGATAAAAAGTTATAGTGCAAAACATGATTCAAGGGACCCCGGAACTGGTGCTTTTGGCCGATTTCAAGGCAGAAAACGTAAAGCTCCATGCGGCAATGCTTCCCAACAACCTAGGTCAAAATGGTTGTGATTTTCGGCCTTTTCAGGTCAAAAAGCATGGGAAAAAGTACAGAAACCTATGAAAATAAGAAAAAGTTGATTTTTGAACAGGGCTAGAGAGACATGTTCACTCCGACTAGAATCTAATCAATTGATTCTTGCCTGCTAAAAGTTTTCATATTAATATTTTATGTGATTATTATTAATAACTGATTCAATTAAAATCTATAAGCTGATTTTACGTTAAAAGTTTTAATGAGATAGTGTCTGCTTTTTCTTTCAATTAGCATATATCATCAGACTGGTGATTTTAAATTATTACAAGACGCTAGTGGCCAAAATATCCTTCTTAGCGATCGCCGAATTTATTGGCGACTATTTGGAGCAATGATCATCTTCACTGTCATGCTGAAAAAAGCAAATTCGAAGTAAACTGGCGAAATTGGTGATTCTTGTATGCTGGGCAGGCGACATTCTCGATGACACCTGGCAACCCTAATACTGTCTGGATGGAAGAATGGACATGATTAGTTGATCACGTGTCACAGTGGATGGAGGTTAGTGAAAATACGATAAACGTTTTTAGTGATCTGTATTACACGTGAGCAGACAACAGGAGAGGCCATTTGTAATGATGTGGTGTCTTTACCAAAATCACGGAACCTTTTGCCTCAGAACTGTCGAGCGCAGACATATGATAGAGCAGGAAACATGCGTGGGAATTGGGAAGCAGAGGGGATGTGCTGCCCGATTCCAAGTCTTGTCACCAAGGGCATTGTACAGCCATTGCTCTAGTCATGATCTTAACCCTTGCTCTATATAAAGCTAGCTACCTTCTAGAAATTCACTGTATGCTCTCTGCAATTCAGTCTCTGGGAATATTTTTTAAGTATTCCCCCAAACGATGCTGCATGCTTGAGAAAATCTTTGCAAACTTGAATGAGAAGAGAGAGAGATAGAGTGATCACAAGCTTACAATCTCATAGGTCAAACCCCTGTGTGAGACACGTTGGGTAGAAAGACATACCTCCTTAGAGGAGTTTGACGCAATGTATGAAGCACTGCTGATCTGTTTAGAGGAAATTGCCACAAAACGTGTGTGACACCTTGGAGAATGGGACTCCAAGACAGTCTCAGACGCCAATGGGATCCTGTCTCAGATCACCAAATGCAGCTTTATAGCTGCATTCAAGTGTGCCCTGTTCTTCTTTGAATTCACCAAATCTCTAAGCATACTACTTCAAGGTAGTGCAATGGCTGTCATGAGAGCATATGAGAAAATACAGTTAGTTAAAGATGAATATGCTGACATCCGTAAAGATGCTGAGTTAGAATTTGCCGAGCTCTTCCAGAAGATAGAAGAAAAGGCGCAGCTAGCAGGGATCGGTGGGATGTGTATTCCCCGGCGATGTGGAAAACAAATTCTTCGTAACAATATAGAAGATGAAACCCGCGAGGCCAACTGGAGAAGGGAAATATTTGTGCCATATTTGGATAATCGTATTGCCGAGCTAAATGGGCGATTTAGCCAGTTGTCCATTCGAGCAATTCGTGGTCTTTGTCTGTTGCCCAATAATCTGGCATTATTGACTGCTGCAAGGTTGAATGATATCAAAACAGTTTTATACGGAAGATCTGCCTACACCATCCTCATTTGATCAAGAGGTGCGTCTTTGACAACAACACTGGGATGGTGAGCTAGGGAAACCTGTATCTGTCACACTGAAATGCACTCTTAATTCAATAAACACAAAACAGTTTCCAAATATTTCTACTATCATGCGCTTTTTGCTACTGCAACCACCAGCCACTACAGCCAGTGCAGAGAGAGCAAACTGCTCTTAAACGTGTCAAGTCGGTTCTACGGAGCACAATGGGAGAAGATAGGCTTAATGCCCTATTATTATTGCATGTGCACAGGGATATAATTCTTGATTATGACAAGATTGTGCAAATGTATGCCAGCCGACACCCGCGGAGAATGTTGCTTGCAAATCCACTCCTGCATATGAACAAATGATGCACACCTGAAATTCTCTTTTTATTCTCTCTGAATGTTATATGTCTTACATTTTGTACAAAAGTAATTCTTGGTTCAATTCTCATTAAGGAAATAATTTTTTGTTCCCAAGTGCTATAATAAAAAAGTTTACCAGAAAATGAATGTGAATCTCATCCTTCGGTATTAGTTACATGCTTCTGTTCTGATGATATCAGAATGTTGCTGAGTACTGAATTTCCGCAATTTTCTTCAGTCCGGGAGGGGGACACTCCCCTCCGACTCTACAGTTTCACCATCTCATCAATCAACACCAACACGGTTGGGTTGGGACTCCCCGCTTTCCTTAACTTCTTCACACGCCCCTGTGAAGAGTCGATGTAAAAACCATTAGAAGAAGTGCTGAATAAGAAAATGGGATATAAGAAAACTGTCACTTCTTTCAATATCTTTTATCAACTTTAGCAGATCGAATGAAGAAAATAAAGAATGGTTCATCAGTAAAAGCAGCATTAGCTAAAGGTAACAATTTAACGATTGCTGCCAATGTATTCAAGTTTCTCATGGAAAACGTTGAATTGAGATATAAAAAATAAATTATTATTATTATTATTACTATTATTATTGGTGGTAGTAGTAGTAGTAGTAGTAGTAGTACTATTTTGCAGGAATGAGAAACTTTAAATGTGTGTTCTTGCTAGAGCATGAAAAAGAACTACTGTAGTTAATTATATCAAATTAATGTGAAGGACGCTTATTTGGACTCTCAAGTAAAGATCTGAGAGTTCCTGCATTTCAATTCGCTGAATTAGCATGTCAAATAACCGCCAGATGTTACCCGATTTTGCCCCTATGGGGCCATTCAAAAATTATGTAACGGTTTTTTCCACCAAAATTTATACCCCGCCATAACACTCTGTCACGCCTATCCAACCACCCCCTAACAAATTATGTAACACTAGCACTATCCCCTCCCCCCTCACAATGCCCTATAAAATGTTATTTTCACTAAATTGTTACTTCTCTTTCACCAAAAACTTGTTGTTCATCACTCTTACTCAAAACACCTTTTTATACAGGGTGGGGCATGGGAACCAAGTGTTTTTGGAATAATCAGGAAAATGATATTTATTTTTGTAAAGAAAATATATTGGTAGAACAACATTCGTAAGAACATAGCATTTCATGTCATAATAATCATGTACCGAAAATTATATCTGGCATATGATGTCCTTGGCCGTCGACGCATTGTTGAAGGCGTTTACGAAAATTGGCCTCCACTCTTCCCAGCAGGTCTCTGTTGATTTGGATGATTTGTTGACGGATCGCTTCCTTCAATGCATCTAATGTACGGGCTTGTCCTCGTAGACACGTGACTTGAGGTACCCCCATAGAAAGAAGTCACATGTGGACAAGTCAGGGGACCGAGGGGGCCATGCAATGTCACCAAATCTCGAAATGAGATGGTTGGGAAACAGGGGGCGAAGAACAGCCATTGACGCTCTGGCGGTGTGTGGCGTGGCCCCATCTTGCTGAAACCACAAATGTCGACGAGCAATACGCCTTCTTCGTAACTCAGGGATGAAAAAGGTGTTCACCATCTCAATGTAACGCCCAGATGTTATGGTAACGGTAACCCCATTTTGTTCGAAGAAATAGGGACCGATGACGCCAAACTTTCCCACCGCGCACCAAACTGTAACCTTAGGGCTATGCAGCGGTTTTTCATGGAGTTGTCGCGGATTTTCAGCAGCCCAATACCGACAGTTTTGATTGTTGACGGCCCCATTAAGGTGGAAATGGGCTTCATCACTCATTACCACCATCATGTTTTCATTCTGCTCATAAAGTGCAAGCATTTCCTGTGCAAAATTCAGTCGTTGGGGCAATCGTTTACATTCAATTCCTGCACCATCGCTAACTTGTATGGGTGAAAATGTAATTCTTCATGCAAAATCCGTCTAACAGTACGATTGCTGATTCCGAGTGCAGCTGAATGTCTCCGAGCAGAGCGGCCTGGGCTTTGCAACATCGCTTGTCTGACCCTTTTAACGTTCTCTGGAGTACGCACAGTGCGTTGCGGCCCCTTCGGTTTTGTTTTCATTATTGAGCCTCCTGTTCGAAGATTGTTAACCCAACGTAAGATTGTGTCACGAGCGGGAACAGAGTCATTTCGATGAATGTTGAATCTGCGGCGAAACGCACGCTGAACTGCTGTCACTGACTCGCCACTCCTAACAAAATGATCATACGCGAACATGCGGTGTTCTAACGTCCACTGCTCCATGATGGCACCTGAAAGATAAAGGTGAGTGTTAGTTAAAGTTAAATGCTATGAACCCAGGAATGGAATGCTACCTACCGCACGCCCCTCCCATTCCTAATGGCCGATTACTAGCTATTCAAAAAACACTTGATTCCCGTGCCCCACCCTGTACATCATAATTTGTTACTCTCACCTTTATTATATACAAGACACGTGATGAAACTACATATCTTGTCATTTCCCAGTTTTATGTATACTTCCATGTAACACACTGTAATATCTGGCCTAACACCCCACACCCTACCCCCTTCTGCGTTACATAATTTTTGAATGGCCTCTATATCTATCTGGTCATGCCCTAACCCATGGGGGCAAAATCGTTTTCCTTATGATTATTTTTTAATTGATTTTATTTCTACAGTTAACTGTTCAAGTTGTTTTTTATTTATTAAATGCTTGTAAACTATTTGAGGATATTAAATTCGACTTAATAAATCTAAAAAATTATGATTTCGAATTTTTCCCCTTAGATTTCTAACCAGGAATCTAAGGGGAAAAATTCAAAATGATTTAAAACTCACAAGGAAAAAGAAAAATGATTCCAAGGCCTTTCGTGTATTCAGAAGTACACCTCGTCAGGGAATGAAGGGGGTAGGCAAGAAGCCCAAAATATATATACAGCGGGGCGGAAACAAAAAGATTAGCGCATAATTAACAAGACTTAATGAGAGGCAGAAGGAATTTAAACAGGATATTGTCAATTTTATACATTCCCGCCCTGTTATTGAAATTATTTTTAAAATGCACATTCTAGAATATTTATCTCAATTATATCTCTGTTTTTAACGAGCTCTTTAGAACTATCCCACTTGATGCTATGATTACATCTATACATATGGTTAAACAATGTATTAGAATTATTTGCTGTAGTTCTACACGCATATTTATGCTGTTTTACCCTAATATCTAACGTTTTACCCGTTTAGCCTATATATACTAAGTTACATTTTGTGCATCCGATCGAACACACACAACCAACCACATTATCCGGGCTATTCTTTATTAGGCGTGGTTTAACAGTATTATTATACTTAAAGACTACATTGATGCCAATTGCTTTAAGTAAAGTGGGAAGATACTGAAAATTAACATGGTAAGGTAGACTAAGGATATTTTTATGCTCAAATTCCTTTACAGTTACATTATTATAATACCTATTTTTGGCTTTCCTAAGGCAATTATCTAAAAATAAAATAGGATAGCATAATTTAGTATCAATATTCATGATATTGCATAACTCGGAATCTAAAAATTCAGGACTAACAACTCTCAATGCTCTAAGAAACATAGCAGAGAAAATAGAAGATTTAATCGAGGGATAATGATCAGACTAAAAATGTGCATAAGAGTTATTATTAGTAGGCTTGCGATAAGGTTCAAATTTGAACTGATTAGAGCATCTCCGAATTTTTAGATCCAGAAAAGACAAGCTTCCATCATTTTCTTTTTCAACCGTGAACTTAATAGATGGGACTAAATTGTTGAGCCTACCAAGAAATAAATCAACATCCAAATTATTAGGCCAAAGGCATAAAATATCATCTATATACCTGTACCAAACAAGGTTAAAATTAACAATCGTAAACAAAATTCTGCTTTCAAAAAAATTCCATATATAAGTCAGCCAATACAGGTGAAAGGGGATTTCCCATCGCCAATCCAAACGACATACCATAAAACTTATTATCAAACTGAAATTTACAATCTTTGACGCAAAGCTTAATTAACTCAATAAGATGTTGTATTAAGCAGGGAAAAATTATTAAGAGATCTTATCTTTTAAAAAATCAAGTAGGTCATCAACAGGGACTTTTGTGAATAACGAGCATACATCAAAACTAACCAGTTTGAAATTAGGGTCATTAGGAAACTTCAGTTTGTCAATAAGATCCATGCTATTTATATATGTGACTTGGAAATAGAGCCAACTAAGGCGTTAATAGGCTAACTAACCATTTAGATAGCTTATAGGTTACGGAGCCTACTGAACTAACAATAGGCCTCATAGGACTATTAACTTTGTGTGTTTTAACTAAACCGTACAAATATAGTAGTGACAGATTGATACTAAAAAACTGCTGCGAAAGCCCATTATAGTTATTTTTTAATATTTCTCTTAAGTTTTTGTTAAACATTTTATTAACATCCTCCAGTGGGTCTCTGTTTGGAGGTTTGTACGTGTCACGGTCACTCAATAAAGTATTCATCTTTTCAATGTAACTGTTTTTGTCCATGATGACGATCGAATTAGATTTGTCCGCTTTAGTAATATGTAATGATGAATCGTTATTTTTAAGTGTTTTTAGAGCTTTTTCAAACCTCAAAGGTTTGTTAATTATGTGCTAATCTTTTTGTTTCCGTCCCGCTGTATATATATTTTGGGCTTCTCGCCTGCCCCCTTCATTCTCTGACGGCTATTAGTAGCAATATTTTCCTTTTTCTTCTACTACTTCTTTCACCACCTTTCTCTACAAAAAAAAAAAAAAAATGGTGTCAATAATCCAGCAGGGTTGAAAGCACCTTAAACAGAAAAAACAAACATTCTCTGACGAGGTGTACTTCTGAATACACGAAAAGCCTTGGAATCATTTTTCTTTTTCCTTGTGGGTTTACATCATTCATTCATTTCACGTGTTTAATTGCGAAATTCATCCCATTTATATATATATATATATATATAAACGAAATAGTATTGGATTTAAAGTGTGAAAATACTTTCCTTCCTCTGATTGGTCAGTCTTTGAAAGAAATGAAACATGGTCCCTGACTGGACAGTTTATAATTTCTAACGCAACGTTATAAAAGTGAGAGATGTGCAGGCCCAGCCTCCATAATCGGAGACTTCTGTGAAAGTGAGAAACATTTTCACACATTATTCTGTTACTATTCCGTAAAAATACATACATATACAGCGGTTTGACGTTTATGTATTAAAATATGATGTAAAACAATTCTCTGTGTTGTTACTGTTCCATTCCGTTTATAAAATCAAAGTTCTCTTCAACTCTGTGCTAGTTTTCCAAGTTCTTAAAGTTAACTATATTTAGAATACAATATAAAGAGGATTTATTAACTTTCCAATTTTCACCTTACATACTATCATATACAGAAATGTAATTCATTTCAGTTGCGTCTTTTTCACCATCTCGATCTGCTTTTGTTCATCCCTCCTTACTTTATTTCTTTCTTTCATGGCTATGAATATGTTTTTTTTTCTTTTCCCTATTTCCCATATGTTCATAGATATGGTCTGATTTTCCCCTTTAGATTCCACCTGATTTCCTTTCCAGGGCATAATTTCCGCTCATACTCGTACCTTCCACACATTACATTTTTAGTCTTTCTCCAACGACCATATCCTTATCATTCCGCAATTTGAAGACGTTTTATTGGACGGTTTTATTTCTGTTTAACGTCCCGAATATTAACGTTTCCTACCGCTAATATGCTATGAGTAACGTTAATATTGTAATGTTTGTAAAGTAGTTGGGTAATTATGAGAGCTAGTTGAGTTAGTATAAACAATTCTAATGTGAACAAATTACTCATTAAAAAATTGGGAAAACGCAACGTTCTTTTTTATCTTCAGTTTTGATCAAACTGAAAACGTGACTTAACAAAATTTGTGGAGTCGCCAAACTTACATTACAGTATACATATTGTATGCTACTGTAATTTGTTCCGAAATTTGATTCTCGATTCCGTCCAGAGAGTAGGCATACATTGAACTAACCTTGGTCTTTCGTATATTCCAAGTACCAACCCCGGCCAGGGCCCAACTATGGCACCTCCAGGCCCTGGTACTCCATCACACTTCGGGCCCCCTTCTCCTAACTCTAAAGATAAACATTGCTTCGTCACTCAAATTATATGTTGTTAAACCAAATAAACGATAAACATCAAGTATTTTTAGGTATAACATACTAGTAAAACGCCTTCAAATTGAAACTACTAATAATAATTCATTGCATGTAAACGACATTAAATGGATAAAATATTAAAAAGTAACTAATTTTATTTTATACATATATTCAATTAAAACAAACATAAGTATAAAAATAAATTCGCCACACTCTATTAAGCAAGTTGCCAGGCTGAATAGTGTACTGTCGGCAAATTTTATGCCAAATTTGGGAGTTATCACCAAGCGTAGCATTTTTTTTAAGAACTGTTGTAGAATATTCTACACTGACGTTATATAGATTCTTCGTGAGGTCGATCGCGCCAATGAGTAATGCAAAAAAAATTCTTTATATTTTACCCATTTATTCATTCAGTATGAAGCCTCTGAGCCACCACGCGGCTCCCGGGCCCCTCAGCTTCCCCGCCCCAGGTCTACTGTCTCTTCTGTCCCCATCATGCTTGGGTCCTGACCCCGGCTGTAGTTATCTGTAAGTCCTCAATTGCGCTTTCGTCCCATTTAAATAGGCAGTTTAATTTCAATCCTAATTGAAAATAAGGATACAAATTTGGATAAAGAGAAGATGAATTACCTGAAGAATCGTCTCCATTTTGATCTGTCTTGTTCAGTGAACGCGCAATCGACGGTTCTCTCATTGATGAAGCTAAACTCTGAGCTGTTATTTTCCTTGCACTAAAGTAAATAATAAGAATAAGAATAATAATAAGAAGAAGAATAATAATAAGAAGAATAAGAATAAGGACTTAATATTTGGATGAAAATAATTATTTGTAACGCCTCCATTCTTAACCAGTAAAAATCCCCTCAGGGTTTTGTCGCTACAAAAGTGAAAATTTATTTTACTCGTATTTCCGTTACATTTTTACTGCTTTAACCCTTTAAGGACTGAAGGTACAAATTGCTAACGTTTCAAATAAAAACATTCATACCTTAACCCTACAAAAAATTCAGGGCTTAAAGGGTTAAAGACGTCCATCTTGCTGATATAAATATTAATATTTGTCATATGTAAATTATACATAAAATTCTCTAAAATAGGTTAAAAAGTTTGGATTACCTGAAGATCAGGGCCCCCAGCCTTCGTTAGTTAGCCTTATAAGGCTAACTAACGAAAATATCACGACTTAACCTAACCAATCGTTAGGTCAACTGTACGCCCTTGACGATTGGTTAGGTTAAGTCGTGATATTTTCGTTAGTTAGCCTTATAAGGCTAACTAACGAAGGCTGGGGGCCCTGATCTTCAGGTGATCCAAAAGTTTTAGTTATTCCTTAACTTATATATCATACCTAATTTCAGTGTGCAGTGATAAGCAAGTTGCGCAGGAATAATTTAAATTTGTGCAGTGATAAATTGAATATCTGTAAGGGATTCTATATCCGATATAGAATCTAATTTATCACTGCACAGATTTTCAATTTATTACTGCACAAATTTAAATTATTACTGCGCAAATTGGTTATCACTGCACACTAAAATTACGTATGGTATACATCACAATACAAATGTTAGGTTGGAATAACTAAAAGAGTATCATCATACTCGTATATATTATTAATTAATTATGAATAAATTGCAAACCGAAACAGTTTTGATATTGACAATAATAATAATTAATATAATTATTATAACTTATAAATGAATTATGTTTAAACACTTACTTATAATAGAAGAAGAAAAAGCCAGTACACACGAGAAAATACGTGATATAAATAGTTTTCTCTCGCACTTTTTCTTAATCAAATATTTTGGTTTTTAAACATCGTTTATTGAAGTAATCAATTCACTATTGAGTATAATTGTTTAATGAATGTATATATTAATATTATTATTAATTTCCTTCATAAAAATTGTCACTACGATCGTTTACATAAAATATTAGGCTATTTAATTAATTATAAACGGTCATTTTAAACTCAAAATAATTTATCCATTCAATATATAACAGAGTACTCTATTCACGTACATAGGATACGCATGGCTTAAATTTAACATGAATTAATCTTATAATAAACTCAGGGAGTAATAGTCTGACTTAAGCTTCAGCTTCTCGTCATCGACTACACGGTACTCGAAAGAAATGAACTTTGAGAAGAGAACAAGAAAATATCCCCCCCACCCCACTTTTTCCTACACTGCCCTACTCGCACCTCTCTCCTAAATAGAAAAAAAAAAGGTTGAAAAGAAGTGCTTCGTCATCCACTATTTAATTTAAACTTTTAATATACAGTATATGTACGGTATATATATATATATATATATATATACTGTATATATATAATACAACTCAAAATGGTCCCCTGAGATAACTTTTATGTAATACACAAACTGTGCATAGAACAAGGACCCTTTCTGGGATATAAATCCACTATTGTCCGAATAAATAATAGTAAATGGCAAATACTGTACAAAAGTTTTTATTTTTCATGATGGAATCCTAACGCGGTTAGTAGTAAAGAGGCCTCAAAATATAACTTCCCTCACAAGCTCTCTGTTAGACAGATAGGACCCAGCTTTGGGACAGGGTGAACTACATTCAGAACCTCAGTATACGCAAGAAACTCGTTGCATTTACGTCGGATTGAGTTCACATCAAAGAAAATGTATGGGTGAACTCAATCTTGTAGCGAGAAAAGTATCTTAGATATGTACCTTGTAGGAGGAGCTTGTACAGAAGGTGTGTATTTTGTAGAAGGAGATTGTAGACAAGATATGTATCTTGTAGGAGGAGAGTGTAGATACCACTCGTCCAGGGAAGTACTCCTGAGGAGGATGTTAAGCAGGAGACACGGAGTGCTGGAACGCCCGTTTCTCCTGTCACTGTTCTCCTTAGCTGATCTTTTTCCGTGTCTCATCTGCCCTGTGAACAATCCAGCATGCTCTCAAATACACTATTCTCCCTCTATTCCTCAATACCAAACAAAAAACCATCTTTATTGCGGATCATTCATAATCCTAGCCATTTAACCTAACATACAAGTACACAATAACATAGTAGAGCTGTTTTGGATCCTAGTAATGAAATTATATATATTCTTCCGAGTAGTATAGCCGCAAAAGGGGAGAGTGCAAGAATGTTGCAAGTGATTACGTAATGTTGCAAAAGGGGTGGGGGTTTGTAAATGGGGTGGGGGTGTTGCAAAAAAAAAAAAAAAAAGAAAAAAAGAAAAAAATTCCCCCGAAGGGGGAATGCTGCAGGTGCAACAAGGAAAACTTAGAGGCGGCGTTATCCCCCAAGAGAAAGGAGAGAAAGGAGGAGAGGTGTTCACCTGGCAGGAGCCAAGTGCATATTAAGACTTCAGCCGAGTAGGCGTTGTTTTATAGGCTCCTAATCAGCCAGCTGGCTTAGAAGGCGTAAATGGCTTGAGTTGCCAGATAGCGCCATGTATTCATTTAATTCTAATCGAAGACTGAGTTGCCAGATACCACTTTAAGACTTCAGCCGAGTAGGCGTTGTTTTATAGGCTCCTAATCAGCCAGCTGGCTTAGAAGGCGTAAATGGCTTGAGTTACCAGATAGCGCCATGTATTCATTTAATTCTAATCGAAGACTGAGTTGCCAGATACCACTTTTTAGCGATACCATTGTATACATTATTATAGACTCCTAATCAGCCAGTTGGCTTAGAAGGCGTAAATGGCTCGAGTTGCCAGATACCACTTTTTAGCGATACCATTGTATACATTATTATAGACTCCTAATCAGCCAGTTGGCTTAGAAGGCGTAAATGGCTTGAGTTGCCAGATACCACTTTTTAGCGATACCATTGTATACACTATTATAGACTCCTAATCAGCCAGTTGGCTTAGAAGGCGTAAATGGCTTGAGTTGCCAGATACCACTTTTTAGCGATACCATTGTATACATTATTATATTTCTTAAAAGTTGGTTTAGAATACCGGTAGTAGGTTTAGAAGCCGTAACATGATATAATTAAGTAAAACAACATTGCATCATTCTGTTTATTATAAATATATAGAAAATAAATATACATTTCAATAATAATTGAGGAATATGCATATAATCATAACCGTACAGGAAATATATACACACAATTATGGTGATATATATAAAATAAATATACATTTCAAATATAAATAAATATACATTTCAATAATAATAGAAATATGCATATAATCATAACAGTACAGGGGAAATATCACGCAAAATATATAAATACATTTCAATAATAATAGAAATATGCATATAATCATAACAGTACAGGAGAAATATCAAGCAAAATATATAAATACATTTCACTTTTTTTTCAAAATACTAAACTCGGTCTTAATCGAGTTTACAATTACATCATTATTGCTCTGCATTACGCAGTATATGCGGCTTAATAATATTTCACCGCTTAAAGTATAGGGAAACGTGTATTCGATATGAAGGGTTTTCATATCGTTCAGTACTATTTTTGTTCCCACTTTACAACCGGTTGGTAAGTCATCTTTAAATACGTCTAGAATACAATCAAAAGCACGCACAAAGAGTTCATCGTTAGCTACATTATTAAACACAAGTTTATAAGCACGCTTTTCCAATCGAGGGTTTATTTCTACCGACTCGAGCTTTTCAATCGTGAACTCACTCAACATAGCGGCAATTGAAATAATCTTCTAAATCGTTACGACAACTGCGCGTTATATAAAGAAATAGTTCTTCAGGGTGAACGGTGTAGGTGAGCTCAGCCTTGTACCGATCAATTGCTTTGTACCAAAGTTCATGGTATTTCAAAGAGTCTAAACTTTTTAAATAAACATCCAGCACTAGACCATTCTCACCAGCCCTACACTCGGTAAACCCATCGAGCAGAGCGGTGTAGGCGTATTCAAGTACTGTATCAAAATAAAGCATGTCCGTAACACGCGCGTCTAATATAGGTTTCAGCTTGCGGAATCCGACGATTTCAAACATTCTGTCGAGGATGAAACGGTTTCGCGTAGGAACAAGAGCGTTATTATCAGAAGCATTCTTCCACATCAGCCGTATATCAATGCACGGCCGATCGTTATTTATACACAACGTACATACAACGGCGTATGAGGGTGCGTCACTAATCTGCTCTCTTCTTGTACCTACGTTAGCAGGTATTTTATAACGATCTTCACTCCACTTCTCAACTATCACGAAGATTCTATTCATCTCCTCGACACTTAAATAAACCCGTTTGTTTGTTTGTCTACACTCCGTTTCCAGTACATAGCTAATGGTACCGGAATTACGCCTGAACACGCGCAACGATTTCGTCACGGACACATCGTACGAGGCGTTGAGAATGCTGCTCAAAGGAAGTTCCATCGTATTCGAGGAGCGCACGTCCACTCGGTTCAAGCTCTGAGATAACTATGAGCCGTGTGAGGCACGCAGGTAGGCAGGAACGGTTCGACGGGCGGCTGACTCGATGATACGTGAATGGGCTTGTTCGTATGATCCGCGAGTCGTACCGAATTGTTGTACATATTTGTTTTTCCGGTATAAGAATTAATTTCATCACTACCAGCCTACGCACCAGACATTTTACCTCAAGATAAGAACTAGGAACATTTTATGTTTTACTAAACATCTTCACACTCCGGCGCACTATTTGAGAGGAACATATGCTCATATTTTTCCTTTCTGCCCATCAAACGATACTCGTCTCTACAGTCTGTTAAAAACTCACGCAGGGCACTAGCCACAACCTCACTACGAACCTCATCATGATATACGTTAATATAGTGATAAAAATACTTAAGATTGTCCATGATCACGAGATTCACATTTTCAGTCGTAGGGTATGAGTAATCGACATGGTGTAGCATGACGTAATACCGCTTGTCACACCACCCATCCGCAAGGCTCATTATCCATACCTGCTGTTTCTCTTCTGCACGCGTTGTTTCTTTTACTTCACGGTGTATGTGAGACTTTATAAAGTTTAGCTCTGCAGTATACTTCAGCACATCGTCTGTGCAACGAAAGCCTTCAACGATCTCACCAGAACATCCGTAGAGTATTTGTACATCTTGGAACTTCGCACAATCCAATGTGTTTTTAAAAGAGGTATAGGAGGGAGGAATAGGAAGTGTTTCGGTATCCACCACATCCTGACACTTTGCTGAATACCATTTCATAAACGTTGTACAAGCAATATTAAAGGTAGCCATTTGAATACACGTCTGATCTGAATACACGTCTGATCTCTCGGGCTTACTGCAGTCGACTGACCACGCAGGGACTCCCAGATAGTAGCATGACTCACGGTCTTACAGTGGGCGGAGCTTAGAACTTTCACCTGCACACACACACACACACACACACACACACAACAAAGGAGAAAGTGAAACGCTAATTGTGGGTGGATGAAGCGTGCCATGGTGAAATAGTGACTCCTCTCTCGACAAGTGGTAAACAAACTATGATTCATGAGATCAATGTCCTTAGCTTATATCAGTCAAAAAAGTGGTCAACCATAGGTTTCATTCGCTTACAGCACTTCTTTTTTGATAGCCTTTTACGTTTAATACCATGTGACCCCTTCTTCTTCCGGGCAGCCCGCTTCTTCCCGCCACCACGCATTTTTCTCTTTGCATCTTTGATGATTTCGTCCCGTGTACGCTTTAAATGTTTTTTTAGAGCCTCTTTAGGTTTAGCCCCGGCCAATATGTCTTCTGCAGTGTTAATACCTGATTGTAGCGCTTTCCTTCCAAGGTATCTGGCACCCCTCTTCAGCAAAGGAACAGCCGTACGTAGTATGGATGAAAAAATGGACCCAAGTCCACTACCGCGCTGGTATCGCACCCCTCGATAGACGGTGAAAGGCTTTCTATCCATTATAACTCAGTGCGTCGAAAGTGTAGCTTCACTGTTTAGCTCCCGTTACCGAATGGGAAGTTTTCACCCTCAATCGTTCTTATATATTGAGATATTGGTTATTAAATTAGTTGCGATATTCACATAATGGGGTCTGTCATATGTAATACTCAAACTCCTTCCTCTATGGTTGGGGATGTGAGCAATGCGCAGCAGGCGTGCCTGGGTATCCCCAACAAACTGGTGCTCCACTATATTACTGTAAATATAGCACATGTCTGGGGACCTTTCAGCCAATTTCTCCATCTTCAATTGATACATTAATCTGGACAAGTCATGCTGTGTCTCGTGAAATGTGTCTCTTTGGAAGGCTGCGCTATATCGGCCATTGGCTAGAATTTGGAACTTTCTATGGTCTTTAATACGTCTGTTAGTCTTTGATTTTAGGATTAGTGTATGTGCAGGGTTGTTTATGATTTCGTATACTAAATCATTCGTAAGGTTTGAGTTTCTTAAACTTACGTTTAAGCCTCTCACAACATCCTCGGCCGAACCATATTGACCCGGTCCTAGTCTTACTTCTGTACTGTAATACCGTGCAACCTTAGTCCGAGCGATACGCATAGTTTCATCTATAGCTACCCCAGCTTTTTCACACTCGTCAATGTCTCTAAGAATCGTAAAAACGGGCTCTTTATGTTCAATATTTAAAAAGATGGTGTCCATCTGAATTTCGCATATCCCCACCTCATACGAATCACGACCCAATTCAATGTGCTTGTGGAGCTCTGTTACAAAGTTGGCTAGTGTGTTGTTAGGGTGTACAGACAGGGACGAGGAGGACGGGAGTGTGACGTAGAAATGGTTAGGAGCCATGTTGCATACTATTTAAGCTTCATTATTGCATCAGCTTTTATATAGGTGTTGAAGCTTTCTGGGTACCCTAGCCATTTCACCAGGTACATTTTTCTCTTTCCTGAACCTTTGCTTCCTAAAATTTTCTCAATTTTAAACACATTTTTTTCTAAATTAAACGCAACTTTCTGCAATTCCTCGCGGTAAAAACCTCCTGAGATTTCTTCCCCATTCAAATCTTCAATGTAATACATCATTATCTCACCTTTAGGTCTCATAGCCCTAACTTTAAAAATCTCGCGTGTCCATCCTTGCTCAAAACCCTTTGCGAATTTATTCCCCGAACGCGACAGCCTTACATAATCATTGATTTTGAAGCGCGCAGAGTGTGGTGGTGGTGGTGATCCATCTCTTCTCGGGAGCGTACCTCTTTCTAAAACTTCGTAGGTGTTGTCCCAATCGTGCGATGGTGTGAGCGGTTGTAGGATGCTGCCAATGATTCCAGAATGTCTAGAAATCTGTATGTGTTTTTATGTGTAAAATAACGGTGCATGCGTTCCTTTATGGTGCGCTGAACTCTTTCAGCTAAAGAAGCCTTATGTATAGAATTGGTTGTGTAATAGCTGATATTAAACTCTGTCAACATGTTCTGAAAAGCACGGCCTATAAATTCCTTCCCCATATCCGTACAAAAATAGCCAGGAACCCTGTTTTCTTTTAACATTAGCGTTTTGGTGGCTTTAGCAACTGTTTCAGGCGATTTATTTTTCAGAGGAACTAGCCACAGATATCTAGAGAATACGTCTATTATGAATAGAATGTAGCGGTAACCATCGTTATACACAGAATATCTTTGCATGTCTGTTAAATCTGCTTGCCAAATAGAATCAATCGAGGAAGCCGTTGTCTTGGCTGTTTTAAACCTTTTTCTCACAGGCTTATGAAGCGTATAAGCGTCCTGCTCCCTCAAAAATCTTTCAACATCTTTTTTTCCTACTCCGTAAACACTTCTGTACAGTCTATCTACGCCGCCGTAAGAGGATGGGTTAGAAACGTCATAATAGCGTTTAGTTAATACGTTAGCCATTTGCGTATTTTAGAGGCACGTGGGTAGGGTTGGTTTAACCTCTTCTTTCTCCTCTTCAAAGGTGTTACCGCCGGGGGTGACGGCGTCTTCAATTGTGTCACATGCGTTGCATGTTCGAAGTCTTTTAACCTGTTCAGATTTCCTATCAACGTTTTAGGGACATTTATTTGTTGTAGTCTTGCTTTAATATGCTTCCATCCTGATGATGATGGCCTATCCCACTTTCTCACCAGATCATGGACAATGTCTACGATATTCGATCCCTGTACCTTTGATCCTTCCACAATGAGCTCGCCTGTATCGGTCCATTGTATGGCTGGATCCTCATTCAATAGATTATAAAGACTTAAGCCTTTACTCATCAATGTATGTGGGAGGGTGCTTTTTAATACATGTTCGATATGTTGTGTGGCTAATCTTTTTGGTTGGTCAGCTGTATCGTCGGGCTCAAATCCTATGTCGCCATGTCCATCGTCCCCCGTGCTGTGCCTAATAACCACAGGAATCTCTGTAGGGCTCTTATAATTTTCGTACTCGTGAAGAAATTTCTGCAGAGCTTCTTGGTATAAGATTCTTTTCTCATCAGGTGTTTTTTCACTGTTTAATAGAGCTAGCAATTCGCTTTCCATTCTTTTAAGTCTGCTTTTACGGGGATCTAGATCCGTGTCTGGATTCCTTTGCAGTGAAGCGTACACCTCGTGGGGAATCACTACCACTTTCTTCATTATATTAATCTAGTCAGTAAAGGACCCAAAACTGAAAATAAGATGGGGAGAAATGACCCTCCTGTTTGTACAATAATTCGTTTTTTCTTCGCTACAGTTTGACTTTTACGAGCGAGTGCACGTATTATGTTCTTGTAGCGGCGTAGGCGAGCCTTCTGATGGGTTTTCATTGATACATTGCAATTTATAACGTTAAGACAGATTTCACAGATGCATTTTAAAAAGTCGGCATCAATATTTTTAATAAACATCTGCTGCATTGCCCGGTGCAGTCGATGATAGATTTTTATTAATTCACGGTATTTCTTTAGTCTCTTTGTCATTCTGGAATATACACCGTTTCAGGCTCGTTTGGAAATATATTCGTTCGCAGAAGCACTCTAAACGTGTTTCGCGGATGAAGGTCGCAAAGCAAATATCCGTAACGCGTGCTTGTAGCTTCTTTATAAACTTCCAAAAACTCCTTACGCTGATTCGGGAACATTTGATTGGCTAATACCCCAATTTGTGATACATCTCTACGTTGTGCGAATAAGACTAGATATTGCGTATTTAACGACACATCGCGCATGTATCTATTTTTGAAAAATAGATTCTGGTTGATGAAGAACACGCTTATGTTAAGATGGTGGGAGAATACTGTAAATGTCTCGGCAAACGTTTTATCCATCTCCAACATGAGATCGTCAATTACAATGATTGTATGTTCATTTCCCTTTATCGAATTAACGTCATATACGCCTTTGTGGAACAAAATATCATCTTGGTACTCGTTGAACACTGATTGATACGTCGAATAGCACCATATAACTTTACGCACAAATTTCGAGAACATCTCTCCCTTTTCTTTAATGATTTTAAGCATAAACACAGTTTTACCACATCCTGTAGGTCCAGATATAATACATGTGGATGGGCTCGTGAATCTGAATTTTTCTACAGAGTCCATTTCTAACACGTCACACTCCTAAGTGGGTCATTTACAAAATATTACAAATTTTGAGTGCTGTTCCTTATATTTTGCTTTCTTCTCCCACAGAACCGTGAATGACGATGAGGTAGAGCATCCCATCATTGACATTACGGATGACCTCGACGACAGTGTAGTTGTGATCTCCTCCCCTGCCAACGAACCCTCACCAGCGATACCGGTAGCACGTCCAAAGCGGAGGTATGAGAACCCCACGTCAGATATAAAGCGCCGAAATACGCGCCTGTTGCAGCGGTAATAGATCCCCAACCCTCAACCTCTTACGCAACAAGCCCCCCAGCAGCACCTCCCGCTAATATATCCCCTTATTCATCCGCCTCCCCCGTTCTGTTAAGTCTACAATAATAGATCCCCAACCATCAACCTCCTACGCAACAGGCCCCCAACAGCACCTTCCGCTAATATATCCCCTAATTCATCCGCCGCCCCCCGTTCTGTTGAGGATGAAATAACGCTCGAATTGGTGCGATCCGCAGCCCCCACCCCAGCCTTGACTAGAAATCGGTATAGAGTCAGGGTCGACCCTAGAGCCATGTATAGCAATGGAATTGAGCGCGGGCTACGCCGGATTGTACAGCATATTGTAGAGTTTGCTCTTCAGAATCGTGACGAGCGTGAAGTCAGGACGAGTCTGTCCTTTGGATTCGGGTCAGATGACGGAGATGTAGACGATTATTGGGTGATAGTGCCATTTAGACGTTTGGCGGCTGAAGATGTAGAATATATATTAGGACGTATAATGCAAGCCGCCCAAAGTAGTATAGCCTTCAAGATGGACAACTTCACGGTAAATATTAACCATGTATTCCGTGTTGCGGGTCATAGTGCCATACCGTATACTCTTAACTTCAATTCTCCGACTATTTACCGAAAGCATATAAACGTCGATCGTGGTTGCGGCTTTATAGCAGTACTCTTAGCACGTATGTTTACTGCACAAAATACACGGACTCAAAAAATTTGGTTGCCTACGGTCGTGGAGCGTGCCCGTAAACTAGCTGTAGACTGTGAACTTGAATTTGACTGTAATATGGGTCCTGAAGAGCTGAGAAGGGTAGAACAGGAAATGAATGTCCGCATAGTTGTGTTTGGGTTGGATGATCGTCGTAGGACTGTGTATGTTTTTAAAAGCTGTGTGAGAGATCGTACAAGACCCACTTATTTTAGGATTGTCAGAGACAACGTATCTCCCCATCCGTAATATAAGGTGGCTTTACGCGAGTTATGACAAAAGTCGAAAATATGGGAGACATCATGATTTGTGTAAGGGGTGCCTCGAGTTTGCGGATGATATAGTGAGACATTGTAAAGAATGTCACATGGTATGTGAGCAGTGTAAAAGCACCAAATGTGAAAGCCGTGTAGTTGAAGCTCAGAAGAGAGACTGTGATGTGTGTAGACGCACATTTTTCAATAATAGCTGTTTTGATTTCCATAAATCAATTGGCACGTGCAGGAAAATGCGAATCTGTGAATGTGGTATGTTTCACACAATGGATAATTGGGGAAAATTTAAGCACAAGTGTGACGTAATTCACTGTCCTACATGCCAGGAGGAATATAAGGCGGATGGAGTAAAGCATGTATGTTATATGAAAGATGCTAAGCCTAAAAATAACCCTTGTATAACTGTATACTACGATATAGAAACATATACGAACGCTGAAACCAAAGAGGTAATTCCACATTTACTTGTGAGCCAGACCATCTGTGATGAGTGTATGGGTATCGAATGTGACGAGTGCCCCAAATGTGGTAAACGGACAAACGTTTTTAAAACGAATGTCCGCGATAGTCCTGTGAAACTATTTGTGTCCTATATTGTCAAGTTAGCCGACAAGTTCAAAAAAATGACTGTGTATATTCTCGCCCATAACGGGGCAAAGTTTGACACGCAGTTCCTTTATAAGGAGTTGCTTGAACACGAATCCTCTGAGATATTTACAGGTGATCCATTGAAAAGAGGCAACAAATTAATACAGATGCAGATAAGAGGCAATGTACAATTTAAAGATACTTTATTATTCACACCTTGTAAATTAGCAAAGCTACCCAAGGTGATGGGAGTAGCAGCTGAAGTTTCCAAAGGATACTTCCCTTACACTTTCCTCACCAGCGAGACTTTAAACTACGTAGGCCCACCACCCCCCAAACATTATTTTGACTGTATGGATGAACGTGAAGACTTTGATCGATACTACGACAGTTTTAATGAAAGTAACCCTTATAATATAGCTGATGAATGTGAGCGTTATTGCGTGAATGATGTGCGCGTGCTTAGAGTATGTTTCCAGGCCTTTAGAAGGATGTACATAGCCCGTTTCAAATGCGATCCACTGCAAGTCGCAACCACCATCGCATCATTATGTTTTACGGTGTTCAAGAATAACTTCATGCCTAAAGACACCTTAGCCATTATTCACCGAAACAACCCCCGCAGTTACGGACACAAGGCTATTTACTGGCTCATACACCTACAGCAACAGACAGGTGTATACATAAAGCACGCCCGCAACACGGGTGAAGTACCCATTAAGATTAATGGACGTGTTTTTTGGGTTGATGGGTAAGTGAAAACCGTGTCACTGGTGTGAAGACTGTGTACTCCTTTAACGGTTGCTGGTGGCATGGATGCCCCCGTCCTGAGTGCGGAATCGCCGGAGATATCCACGGTAGGTCTCCTGCCGACTGTCTTGCATCGACCCGCACCCGCGATCAACTTATAGGATCACAGTTCACTCACAAAGTCTTGTGGGAGCATGAATATGATGCACGGATGGAGACAGACGAGGTGTACCGTGAGGAAATAAACACGATCAAGCGTTCAATGGTGCTGGATCCTCTCAAATGTGGTGATAGCTTGTTTGGAGGACGTACAAATCCTTTCAGACTATACTTTCCACCTACGGAGGGCGTGAAGCTCCATTACTACGATTTCTGTTCTTTATACCCATACGTGATGAAGAGCAACCGTACCCCGTGGGCGCTCCTGAGAAACTGGTGGGACCTAGCCTACCCTCCATCAATGAATTTTCAAAAAATTTGAATGATCGTTACTTTGGGCTCTCTTTCGTAGACGTACTCCCCCCACGCAATTTATGGATGCCGATCTTACCTGTCGTTATCGACGACAAGCTCATGTTTCCCCTGTGCGTGAAGTGCGCGGAAGAGGATAACGGCGAATGTAACCATATACCCCACCAGCGTAAGATCAGAGGCGTATATACAAGTCCTGAGCTGGCCCTAGCCGTACGCCATGGTTATAGAATACTGAAGATACATGAGGTGTGGAGGTTTCAGAAGCTACCCAACCTTTTCACACCATATATAAACGCCTTTTGAAGGATAAGGTTGAGGCATCAGGGTATCCGCGAGGAGTTGATACCGA
Organism: Bathynomus jamesi; assembly: GCA_023014485.1. Taxonomy (NCBI): domain Eukaryota; kingdom Metazoa; phylum Arthropoda; class Malacostraca; order Isopoda; family Cirolanidae; genus Bathynomus; species Bathynomus jamesi. Next base: position 49,691 of record JAJOZX010010618.1, read on the forward strand.
AGATGAAAAGTCTGCCTATATTCAACGTTACCGCGACCGCGAAGGTATACAACTTGATCGTGTCCAAATTGTAAAGAATCCTGGCAAGCGCTTTAGTGCAAAGTTGTGTCTAAACAGTCTATGGGGAAAATTTGCGCAGAATACCGGCAGAGGGAGCATTCATTTGGCACAAAGTTATAGCGATGTCTGGGATTATGCCAATGCTCCCGATAAAGAGGTCATGGAGATCGTGAATGTAGGTAATACTTACATAATAAAGTACAACAACACTGAATTTGCCACAGATACCTCAAGGGTTACAAACATACCTGTGGCCAGCTTCACAACAGCCTACGCCCGTATAAAACTTTGGGGTCTATTGCATTCTCTTGGGCGGAGAGTATTGTATGCCGATACAGATAGCGTGATATTCACAGAGAGGGAGGGTGAATACATGCCCGCTATTGGGGAGTTCCTCGGCGAGCTCACTGATGAGATCAAGGACGAGTATGGGGACAACGCATACGCCGACTCTTTTGTCTCAACAGGACCTAAGACTTATGGGGTACGGGTCAGGGTGGGGGAGGAAATGAAATATATCGTGAAGGCAAAGGGTATTACGCTCAACCATGCGAATCGGCGGGTTGTTAACTTTGAATCGTTGAAGGATCTAGTATGTTTGGACGATGATGAGGGCGAACAACCCCCCCCAACTAATTGTAGGCACCCACAATTTTCGGGCGCAGAAGCTGGGGGCGTGAAGGAACTTAGGGGTACGAAGGTGTGCCGTAACACCTATAGGAAACGTTACCAGTTACCTGGTACCTATGATACCGTACCCTTTGGATACCATAACGTATGATGCTTCTATTGTTAACTCACACGTATTTGTCTTGTATATAATCGTATCTATTGATTTATTACACGTATTTGTAAATATATATATAACTTGAATATCTTTATTAAATCGTATTTGTAAAGTATCTATTGATTTATTACACGTATTTGTAAATATATATATAACTTGAATATCTCGTTTATTAAATCGTATTTGTAAATATATATAACTTGAATATCTCGTTTATTAAATAAATCATGTTTCAATTAGCGTTTCACTTTCTCCTTTGTGTGTGTGTGTGTGTGCAGGTGAAAGTTCTAAGCTCCGCCCACTGTAAGACCGTGAGTCATGCTACTATCTGGGAGTCCCTGCGTGGTCAGTCGACTGCAGTAAGCCCGAGAGATCAGACGTGTATTCAGATCAGACGTGTATTCAAATGGCTACCTTTAATATTGCTTGTACAACGTTTATGAAATGGTATTCAGCAAAGTGTCAGGATGTGGTGGATACCGAAACTTCCTATTCCTCCCTCCTATACCTCTTTTAAAAACACATTGGATTGTGCGAAGTTCCAAGATGTACAAATACTCTACGGATGTTCTGGTGAGACGTTGAAGGCTTTCGTTGCACAGACGATGTGCTGAAGTATACTGCAGAGCTAAACTTTATAAAGTCTCACATACACCGTGAAGTAAAAGAAACAACGCGTGCAGAAGAGAAGCAGCAGGTATGGATAATGAGTCTTGCGGATGGGTGGTGTGACAAGCGGTATTACGTCATGCTACACCATGTCGATTACTCATACCCTACGACTGAAAATGTGAATCTCGTGATCATGGACAATCTTAAGTATTTTTATCACTATATTAACGTATATCATGATGAGGTTCGTAGTGAGGTTGTGGCTAGTGCCCTGCGTGAGTTTTTAACAGACTTTAGAGACGAGTATCGTTTGATGGGCAGAAAGGAAAAATATGAGCATATGTTCCTCTCAAATAGTGCGCCGGAGTGTGAAGATGTTTAGTAAACATAAAATGTTCCTAGTTCTTATCCTGAGGTAAAATGTCTGGTGCGTAGGCTGGTAGTGATGAAATTAATTCTTGTACCGGAAAAACAAATATGTACAACAATTCGGTACGACTCGCGGATCATACGAACAAGCCCATTCACGTATCATCGAGTCAGCCGCCCGTCGAACCGTTCCTGCCTACCTGCGTGCCTCACACGGCTCATAGTTATCTCAGAGCTTGAACCGAGTGGACGTGCGCTCCTCGAATACGATGGAACTTCCTTTGAGCAGCATTCTCAACGCCTCGTACGATGTGTCCGTGACGAAATCGTTGCGCGTGTTCAGGCGTAATTCCGGTACCATTAGCTATGTACTGGAAACGGAATGTAGACAAACAAACAAACGGGTTTATTTAAGTGTCGAGGAGATGAATAGAATCTTCGTGATAGTTGAGAAGTGGAGTGAAGATCGTTATAAAATACCTGCTAACGTAGGTACAAGAAGAGAGCAGATTAGTGACGCACCCTCATACGCCGTTGTATGTACGTTGTGTATAAATAACGATCGGCCGTGCATTGATATACGGCTGATGTGGAAGAATGCTTCTGATAATAACGCTCTTGTTCCTACGCGAAACCGTTTCATCCTCGACAGAATGTTTGAAATCGTCGGATTCCGCAAGCTGAAACCTATATTAGACGCGCGTGTTACGGACATGCTTTATTTTGATACAGTACTTGAATACGCCTACACCGCTCTGCTCGATGGGTTTACCGAGTGTAGGCTGGTGAGAATGGTCTAGTGCTGGATGTTTATTTAAAAAGTTTAGACTCTTTGAAATACCATGAACTTTGGTACAAAGCAATTGATCGGTACAAGGCTGAGCTCACCTACACCGTTCACCCTGAAGAACTATTTCTTTATATAACGCGCAGTTGTCGTAACGATTTAGAAGATTATTTCAATTGCCGCTATGTTGAGTGAGTTCACGATTGAAAAGCTCGAGTCGGTAGAAATAAACCCTCGATTGGAAAAGCGTGCTTTAAACTTGTGTTTAATAATGTAGCTAACGATGAACTCTTTGTGCGTGCTTTTGATTGTATTCTAGACGTATTTAAAGATGACTTACCAACCGGTTGTAAAGTGGGAACAAAAATAGTACTGAACGATATGAAAGCCCTTCATATCGAATACAGGTTTCCCTATACTTTAAGCGGTGAAATATTATTAAGCCGCATATACTGCGTAATGCAGAGCAATAATGATGTAATTGTAAACTCGATTAAGACCGAGTTTAGTATTTTGAAAAAAAAGTGAAATGTATTTATATATTTTGCTTGATATTTCTCCTGTACTGTTATGATTATATGCATATTTCTATTATTATTGAAATGTATTTATATATTTTGCGTGATATTTCTCCTGTACTGTTATGATTATATACATATTTCTATTATATTGAAATGTATTTATATATTTTGCGTGATATTTCCCCTGTACTGTTATGATTATATGCATATTTCTATTATTATTGAAATGTATATTTATTTCTATTTGAAATGTATATTTATTTTATATATATCCATAATTGTGTGTGTATATTTCCTGTACTGTTATGATTATATGCATATTCCTCAATTATTATTGAAATGTATATTTATTTTCTATATATTTATAATAAACAGAATGATGCAATGTTGTTTTACTTAATTATATCATGTTACGCTTCTAAACCTACTACCGGTATTCTAAACCAACTTTTAAGAAATATAATAATGTATACAATGGTATCGCTAAAAAGTGGTATCTGGCAACTCAAGCCATTTACGCCTTCTAAGCCAACTGGCTGATTAGGAGTCTATAATAGTGTATACAATGGTATCGCTAAAAAGTGGTATCTGGCAACTCAAGCCATTTACGCCTTCTAAGCCAACTGGCTGATTAGGAGTCTATAATAATGTATACAATGGTATCGCTAAAAAGTGGTATCTGGCAACTCAGTCTTCGATTAGAATTAAATGAATACATGGCGCTATCTGGCAACTCAAGCCATTTACGCCTTCTAAGCCAGCTGGCTGATTAGGAGCCTATAAAACAACGCCTACTCGGCTGAAGTCTTAATATGCACTTGGCTCCTTCCAGGTGAACACCTCTCCTCCTTTCTCTCCTTCTTTCTCTCCTTTCTCTTGGGGGATAACGCCGCCTCCAAGTTTTCCTTGTTGCACCTCCAGCATCCCCCCTTTGGGGGAATTTTTTTTCTTTTTTTTCTTTTTTTCTTTTCTTTTTTTTGCAACCCCACCCCACCCCCCTTTGCAACATTACGTAATCGCTTGCAACATTCTTGCACTCTCCCCTTTTTCGGCTATACTACTCTTCCGGATTAAAATTGGCCGTTAAAAATTACGTAACGCTCGGGGTGAGGAGGTGGGGATGTCCAAATGTTACGGGTGGGTAGGGGTTTCCAGTGGTGTTGCGCAACGCTATTAACCAATTACTATTTTATGAATCCTCCGTGCCTCTGGCCAGTGGATAAACCTCTTTTTTTAATTCCGTTTAAAGTGCTGACAACCCAAAGGGTCATAACAGTACTAATAAACACTTATTTTAATTTACAAAATTTATTGATAGTACAAATTGTTACAACATCATCAATTTATAAAATGTGTTCCAAATATTGAATCAATATAAATTTTTACCAGAAAATTAGTTAATAAAAATGGGTACAAGTAAAGCTTTCTACCACTATCACAATGATAACAGACAATAAGAATAAAGGATAAACGTTAATGATACAAGCATATTGCTGTATTTAGATGTCATCTTCACACGGTTGTCCTCGAGATTCAGGAGAAAGTAGTGGTGTACCCATGACGACAGATAAATTACTGTAGGTGGAATTTTCATCCTTATCAAACCATTCAAATGCTTCATTTTCCATAATAATAATAATAATAATAGTGAATATAACGTGCAAAATATCACCTAGGGGTGGGGTAGGGGGTAAGTGTTACATAACATCTTAGGGGGTGTCTGGTCTAGCGTTATGAAACGTTACAGGTGGGTGGGGTGTCAAATTTTACCAAAATAGCGTTACGTAATTTTTGAACGGCCCTTTATATGCATCTTACACACTACACAATCTTTTCAAAATTAAAAAAAAATTAAAGTAACATTTTTCTTTTTTACTCTTTTTCTCTTTCTCTATGGGAGGGATGTTTTTGCGAGCATTCACCCTTGGTCCCTCCTTCCTACATTAAAAAAATTGTATCTCTGTATCTTGCCCGTTTCTTAGAAAAGTATCTTGTATCTTTGAAACACAGTAAGCTAGTATCTTTTATTTTGTATCTAAGATACATTTCTTAAGGTATCTTACCCATTTCTGGCTATAGGTAATATGATCTTTGGGTAGGTTTTGTCTGAAAGTTATAATATAATCAATTATCAATTAAGGTTATAATATAATCAATAACGTGTCAATATATGTCTTTATACGTACGATTATAGCCTATACACTGTATAGCCTCCCACGATGGTTATAATGTGATCAATAGCATGTCCATACTTTATGATGTATTTGAATCTGATCATATCCCATTTGTAGTAGGGCTTGATTGTATGGTAGCACCTGGCTTAGACAATGACTGTGATAATGCTGATTACTATAAGGTTAATTGGTCAAATCTTAGTCACTCTGAGGTAAATTACTATACAGTGCAGACTGATGCACTACTAAGCCTTGTGAGGATTCCTGCAGAAGCTTTGGCTTGTAGGAATCCCTCCTGTGATGCTGTAAAACATATAGATCTCTTAAATAAGTATTACGGTGAGCTTGAACATGCCATTAAGGCTGCGAGAGGAAGTAGCTTTAAGAATAAAAAATGGGGAAAAGTAAATGTCATTCCAGGGTGGGCAGAATACTGTACTGATTTGTATGATGTAGCAAAAAATGTATTCGTGGAATGGGTTGCTATGGGGAAACCTAGGCAGGGAGAACTTTTCTAACTGAAAAATAGAATTCGTGCTAGGTTCAAGGGTGATCTTACATTTATAAGGAAATTGTATGATAACACCTGAAAATTAGGCAATAGCAATACTTCCAGTAGGGAATTCTGGAAGGAGGTTAATAACATTAAAAATAGTAATCTTACCTTGCCAAATGTAATAGAGGGTGTACATGGTGCAAAAAACATTGCAGAACTGTGGAAAAATCATTATGAAACCCTATTTAATTGTCTCGGAGGGGATAGACTCAGGGCCGGCTTAAGGGGCGAGCCAACGTGGCACTGACTCAGGGCGCCGAAGTTTAGGGGGCGACAAAAATCGAAAGAGGAACAGAAAAAAAGACAAAATATCGCTATCAATCAACAAGAAACAAGTGAACAGTTTAAAAAGTTAATTCTACATAGAAAATTAGTTTGGGAGGTGAGGGAGGATAGAGGTGTGGCCGTGGGAAGAGGACAATGTAAACAATGGCCAGCTGTTTTTCACGCGACGCCGACTCTCACCAGACCGCTGCAATTCTTTTTAACTTTTTCAACAACATTTTAGACAACGCAATCCACAGTGGTGGGCACCGTTAACCAAAAAGTTAACTTCGATAACGATAATCCGTTAACCCCAATTTTTAACTCCGATAACGATAATCCGATAATTTTACTACAAAGTTAACGGAAGTTAACGATAATCCGTTAACGATAACTATTTCTTTACTAACATTTAAAAAAATCAAGGAAAAAGCTTTAAAACCCATAGAAAATGTTTATTTATGCAAAATCCAACAATAAATAGGTATTTAACTGTATTTTTATCAAGTTTTGCAACTTTTTTGCTTAATAACTTTTTTTTTATTTTTAATAAAAAATGTACTGATTACATGTTTTGAAACCCTTGTAACCACTAACCATTAACTAAATTTTAATTTACCAGAGAATTATTATGGCGGGAACTGAAAGGTAAAATTAAATTTTAGGCACATTTATTAAAGACTATGACACAATGTGCTGGTTGCCCTTCAGAAAGACCAACTTCTCAAAGTTAGGCCCAACTGCCAGTCTTGACCTCTTGGGCCTCAGGATGTCCTTGCCGAGAGAGAAGAGCCGTTCCACTGCGGCAGAGGACGGAATTGGCAGACTGAAGTTATGGCGGTTTGAATTCATTCGCGGAGCGGTGATCTTCCGTGAATGACTCCTCGCAGTTAACGTGTTAACGGACTTTAACAGACTAAATATCGAGTTATCGGAAGTTAATTGGTCCGATAACGATAAATGGAAATTAACTTCCGTTAATAGTCCGTTAAAAAAAGTTAACTTCGTTAATTAACTGTTGTCGGATTAACGCTTTAGTGCCCAACACTGTCCTCGCAGTTAACGTGTTAACGGACTTTAACAGACTAAATATCGAGTTATCGGAAGTTAACTGGTTCGATAACGATAAATGGAAATTAACTTCCGTTAATAGTCCGTTAAAAAAAGTTAACTTCGTTAATTAACTGTTATCGGATTAACGCTTTAGTGCCCAACACTGGTTATTAATGCTAATTGGTTACTGAATTCAAATTAATTATAAAAAAAAATATTTTTTAACTAAAAAACTTTTATATATAAAATGGAATAGGGGCGGGCGCCAAAGCAAAATTGGGTGAGGTGTAGCTGGTTCCTTCTTGGTGCTACTTGTAGTTGCCGGGAAGAATGAAGGATACGAGAGGCAAGCTATCGCTTTGTTGGGTATCTCTTTTAGGGGCCTCTCGTGTCCTCTTCTCTCCCTGTCGTTTGGGGGGTTGGCGTCTTGAAGGAAAAGCCGGTCGTTTTCAGAGTTTATTGAGTTCTTGGTTGGCTGAGGTTATTTTACAGAAGATTTTGTTATTTTATATACAGCTGAATTAATTAAATATATATATATAAATTTATGTACAATACTTATTTATAAAGATTATATATGATTCTTAAAATTACACAATGATAAAATATATACAATTTGGTACGCGCAAAATTGGTTTGTCGGTAACTAATATAAAAATAATATAAATGCGGAAAATTAACTGCGCGGCCCCACAGACGACGCCACAACCCTTTGAGCCGGCCCTGGATAGACTAAATATATACCTAAATGTAGAACGCTCCGAGGAGCTACTAATTAATGACTCAGAAATCCGGCAGGCTATTCATAAGTTAGATGATAACAAAAGTTGTAGCCTAGATGGCATACAAGCAGAACATTTAAAATGTTGTAACCCTCGTATAATACCTATGCTTGCAATGTGTTTCACAAGCTGTATGATACATGGGTACTTGCCACAGTTCATTTTGTCAGTTGTATTATTGCCAGTTGTTAAAAATAAGGGTACTAGTATCTGTGATAAGAATAATTATAGGCCAATAGCACTTGCCAGTATGCTTTCTAAGGTGTTAGAATATGTCATTTATAACACTGTGTAACACTGATTCTGTTTATAGAGAATTTTTTAATGTTTTTATATGCATTTGTGGGCGCTGAGTCCAAATCTGGCCTTGGTTTGTGTGTATCATCAATGGTTTCAGAGATAATCCATTTTTCATGTTTTACCAGTATAATGTTATTATGGGCGCAGCAATATCAGAATAATCAGGAATTGTTGAGGACAATCCGGATGTTCGTTGACAGTTTCTTGCTCTAGAAATTGCCCGAAACTTCCACTGTGCTATATAAAGAAGAGCGCAGAGTCTGAGAAGTCAGTAAGTGTGTGAGCACACAAAGAAAGCAGGTTGTTTGTCTGATGGTTACCAACACTGAGGTACTGTGTTTCTGTGCTTCTCTGTGCTGACGATTTGAGTGTTATCGATCCTTTTTTATTGCGAACATTATTTGTGTTATGAATACATCTTTTTTCTGGAATCTGTAATCTGTTGCAGATTTAATAACTCTTCTCTCTATATCTGCAGGTTATGATTAATGTAGTACAGTTTGGTAAAGAGAATGGCAACTAGAGCTTGTAAACACTCGCCGGATATATTCTGTTACGTTTGTGGGTATTACATAGGCCCCAAGCAAGTATCGCACAAGATTGTGAAAGGCACCAAGTTCTGGATCGCGTATCGGCTCTATTTTGGTATGCCTATGGGTGACCAAGATAAGCCCTGGGCACCCCATATGATCTGTGGAAGCTGCCGTTCCACACTTGAAGGGTGGCTGCGGGGAGTACGCAAGGCAATGCCCTTTGCGGTAGCCAGAATATGGAGAGAACCAAAGAGCCACCACGACGATTGCTACTACTGCATGGTAGATGTTTCTAAGTACAGGAAAGTTAAAGGAAGGCAGACTCTTCAGTATCCAAGCATAGCGTCGTCCATAGCTCCTGTACCACATGGCGAAGGTCTTCCAATACCACGTCCACCAGAACAGGTATCTATCCATTACTTTACTTCCGTATTTACAGACTGTGGGTCATTATATGTCGATTTTTCTTAGTGCTGATGCTCTTCTACATATATAGCTATGCCTATATTTTGTTTCTTTGCTTTGCAGGTTGAAAATGAGGATGCAGCTAGCTCATCTGAGATGTCGGCTGGTGAGGACAGTCATGATGAAGAATATACAGTAACTTTCAATACAAACCCTCACTTTCCAAATCAGAGGGAATTGGACGACTTAATTAGAGATTTGGGTCTGACGAAATCAGGGGCTGAGCTTCTGACCTCCAGACTCAAAGAATGGAATTTGCTTGGAGAAGACTGCAAAAGCACTGTATACCGAAAGCGGCATGAAGAGTTTGCAAGGTTCTACGATGTCAATGTCTCTCTCTGTTATTGCAGCGAGGTTAATGGTCTATTCACAGCTATTGGGTTAACACATATACCCTCAGAGTGGCGCCTGTTTATTGACAGTTCAACTCGGAGTTTAAAAGCTGTTCTACTCCACAATGGGAACAAATATCCATCTACAGTATACCAGTTGCACATTCTGTTCAAATGAAAGAGGACTATGAAAATGTCAAACAACTGCCCACTCAAATCAGGTATGAACAATATAACTGGGATGTGTGTGGTGATTTCAAAATGATTGGTTTCCTGTTAGGTTTACGAGGAGGGTTTACTAAATATTCATGTTTTCTTTGCCTGTGGGATAGCAGGGCTTCAACTGAGCACTATAAAACAGTTCAGTGGCCTCCACGTGAAGGACTGCAACCAGGAAAGTACAATGTACTCAGGGAACCTCTTGTGAAGCCTGACATAGTTCTGCTACCACCTCTCCATATTAAGTTGAGTCTAATTAAGCAGTTTGTAACTGCGTTAGATTTTGGAGGGGAAGTTTTGCAACAGATTCGGGTCATGTTCCCTAAACTCTCTGAGGCCAAAGTCAAGGCTGGCATCTTTGTAGGACCACAAGCAGTGATGGGCAGTATCTAGATACATGTATCGCCGATACGTATCGATCGATACTTTTGTATCGGTATCGGTATCGCTTTAGCTACTTGACAAAAGTATCGATTTATCGGTATCGCTAAGGTCAATTTTCTTAAATGTATCGAAAAAAATCGATACTTCGATACATCGATACATTAATAAGAATTTTTAAATATTTAAATAGATGTTATAATATGACACTACTGAGTTATATTTATGAATATACATAAATAATAATATTATTAAATATTTATTTAATGACAGTACTACTCTACTGGTCACGTCACACAGTACGGCGCAACGTTTAAACACGTTTGTACTTGTGTTATTGAGATTAATTAACCATAATTCTGTTATGAGTCTGCTTCCACTAATGTCTCTGCAACCCAAGATTCCACTGAGATGGAAGTTTTACAGTATCTGGGTGACGGAAGTCATTCTCTCCAATCTCTGAGGCAGTACCCAGGAATTCTACGGGTCTTCCTGAAGTATAACACACCACTACCATCCTCTGCTCCTGTAGAACGGTTGTTTAGTTTGGCTGGTCACATTCACGCTCCAAAAAGGAATAGTCTGTCTGACCAGATGTTTAGCCAGTTGGTATTTTTGAAGGGTAATAGTAATTACTTTTAATTGTTAGTGTAATATTTTCAGTCATTCATGTATCCTACAAAATTAAAACATACTTTCATTAAATAAAGCAATTGTTTTTATTTACATCTATAAAACCCATTAAAATGTCGTTGATTTTACTTACAGTGCGTACAAATTACTAGTATAAACAATAATATCTAATACCTACATATTAAATGAATAATTATAAAAATGTACCGGCGATGCATGTATCGGTATCGGTATCGCTTAAGACATCTAGAAAGTATCGGCGTATCGGTATCGCCTAAGACGTTCTTCATGTATCGATGTATCGGTATCGCTTTAGCGATTTTCATGTATCGATGCCCATCACTGACCACAAGTCAAGGCGCTGTTGAATTCAAAGAACCTTGAAGCCAAGATGACTCCGATCGAAAAAGAGGCTTGGTTGTTTTCCGTGATATGGTTCGTGGGTTTTTAGGCAACCATAACGCACCAAACTATAAGGAGTTAGTGTCAAACTTGATTAAGTGCTATGGCAAAATGGGGTGCCGTATGTCTTTAAAATTACACTATCTGCATTCACATCTAGACTTTTTTCGTGATAACCTGGGCGATGTGAGTGAAGAACATGGCGAAAGATTCCATCAAGATATTCAAACGATGGAGAAAAGGTACCAGGGCCATTGGGATGCTTCCATGATGGGAGACTACGTATGGTCGCTGATCAGAAAGGATAAGAATGTTCATACGCGGAAGTCGCGTTCTTCAGTGCATTTTTAAGGAACGCACACTGCATAACGAGGCTTGTTATTCTCTTATCGGTTATCCTCATGATATATATTATATCCTTTGCACCATTTTGGGTTTGTCAAACAATTTTAGCTCAATAAACATTAATTTCGAATACGTAGTGTTTTTATTTTCAGAAAGTATTTATGTTAGTCTTCTTTATATACTTTGCCATATGAAAAGTGTGATAACCTATACTTTTGAAAAGGTTGATGATAGAGCAAAACCAATATCATTTTTGGAATCAGCGCCCCGAAATCATTAAGAAACGACAGAAAAATCACAATAAACAGAAAATTTTTCAAATTTTGTTACCCAGTGTATAATAGGATAAGTACTTACTTGCAGACTTATGACAATCAGCTTGGCTTTAAGTGAAACATGGTACTGACATGTGTATTTATATGCTAAAGGAAGCCGTCCTAAAGTACAAGATCTGAAGTAGCAATGTATATTCCTGTGTTTTGGATGCATCAAAAGCATTTGATAGAGTTAACCATCACAAACTTTTCAAGAAACTCTTGTGTCGAGGGGCACCTAAATACAGTCGAGGCCGCTTGTAAGAATCACGTTTGTACCAGAATAAATTGATTTTTACATCCGACTGATTCTTACATCCGTTTCAATATCATTGGCACGTTATTATTTCATATTAATAAAATACTGTACTAAAACATTTTTTATTTATCAACTTTTTATTTAAATGTTTTTTTATCGTTATTTATTATAAAAAATTAAACTGAACATACTTATTATAAGAGCATTAAAATATATTTCCCACACAAATAAATTTCTTACCACTAAAACAATTACTCAGTCTTCGATAAAGAGTGATTTAGCGTTAATTGTTTTCGATTTTTTATGACTATATTTTCAATACATTCTTGGTATTTATAATGCAGCTGGAAAAATGTTGCCGTTTCTGAAGTTTCATCAGAGCATTCAACATACTGTCTTAAAATTGAGAGCGCTCTTCTAACATCAGCCATTTTTGGTTTGACGATTTCTTCTAATCCGTCATCCACGTTTCTATTAGTATCGTCCCGCAGCCCTAAACATTCAACTATCCATTCGTTGTCTTCAATTAAACCATTCGCGCGTGTTTGTTCATTTAACTCCACCTCATACAATTTTTCCATCTGCGCATTCGTTTGCATTTCAGAAAATACACATTCTACACTATGTTCAGAGACACTTTCATTAACAAGATCCTTTTCAGTAAATTTAGCTTTTGCAAAACAATTTACAATTGTAAAAGATTTTATTTTGTTCCAAGCATTATTTAGATAATGAATGGCATCTAGCACTGTTATTCCTTTTGCAATATCATTGGCTGAGAGAGTTTCCTCATCATCGTACATAGACACGAGTTTATTTAATATCTGGGCCCTATAATGACACTTTAAGTTTTGAATAATTCCTTGATCGAGAGGTTGGAGAATAGAAGTCGTGTTTGCAGGAAGAAAAATTAGCTTTATATTATCTAAAGTCAAGTTTGGATGAGCAGCACAATTGTCTAGTACTAAAGCAATTTTTCTTTTGTTTGCTGCAAGCTCTTCATTCCATTTAATTAGATACTCTTGGAAAATATCAGCTGTCACCCATGCATTTTTATTTGCTTCGTAAGAAACAGGCAAACTTATAATGTTTTTGAAACATCTGGGATTTTTACTCTTTCCTATAATAAGTAACGGGCGTTTTTGAGTCCCAGTCATGTTGCATGTGACAAGACAAGTTAATCTCTCCTTCACTTTTTTACTTCCTGCAACGGACTGACCCTTCACTTCAAAAGTATGCTCAGGCAAAGTTCGAAAGAATATCGCTGTTTCATCAGTGTTAAATATGTTGTCAAAACCATATTCCTTTACAAGTTTGGGTAAGGTTGTATGAAGCCATTCTTCTGCACCTACTCGATCGGCAGATTTACAATCACCGTGGACTCTTTTGTATGTAATATCGTTTCTTTGTTTCCATCTTGTAAACCATTCATCACTCGCTGGAAACTCAGAGTACCCCATGGAAAACGCTGTCTTTTGCTTTCTCTTTAAGAATAGGTCCGGAGAAGGGTAGATTATTTGTTCGCGCTTTTTTAAACCACTGGAAAAGAAAGTCATCTATATCTTCATAATCACCACACCGCTTTCGTTTTCGGCTCAGATTTCCGTTGAATGCTGCTTCCTTTTCAAGCTCGTCACGATTCTTTAGGATTCCAGAAAGAACAGATTGGGCTACACCTAAATTTTTAGCAGCTTGTCGTTGGCTAAGCTTAGGTAAACTATCATATTTTTCTAATAACTTGATTTTCTCACTAACAGAAAGAAGTTCTTTTTTTACCCATATTTAATACTGTTCTGTATATGTTACTGTAATTAATATTGGCAGTAAAACACAGGTTGCAGTACACAGACCTATTCACAATAGCTTTCAATAAAACCTGAGACCGAGCAGGTCAGCAGTGGGCGGAGCCTGCGATAACATTCCGAGCTGGGGCTTACTGAGTTTTCAGAAAGATAAGTTTTTCCCGCTCACTGACAGGAAGTTCCATTGTTAATGATTCTTACAAGCGAAATTGCCTGATTCTTAATTCCGAATAAATTATTATTGTATATATACAATTGGAATCGGGACTGAGAGAAATGATTCTTACATGCGAATGATTCTTACATGCGTGATCATTACAAGCGGCCTCGACTGTATATACTAGGATACAGTCATTCTGGTATACAGAGTAGACCATGCTTGTAAGATGGAAAAGCACTGTATTACCAGGTTTTAAGGTAACTAATGGTGTTAGGCAAGGAGGTATATTATCACCCTATCTTTTCTGTATATACAATAGGGTGGCTCGTTTTTACACTTTTTTCGATATTTGATTGGGGGTAGTGCGGAAAAGTTGCGATTTGGAGAGAAAATAAAGTGTGTAAAATTTTTTTGATCTACGTCAAAACCTTCCGGTGGCGGCGAGTCCTTAAAAATCGAAAAATAGGCCTAAAAACACATAAAAATTTTATATAATTTTTATATAATGTTCATTGTTCAATGACTGCTATTAATTTATTCAAGCCTATAATAGTGTTCTCAGGGTTGTTTGCACAGAAATATACCGGAATTAACATTTGTATAACATCTTGTTAAAACTTGCTTTAAATCAATATTTTGGATATTTTAACGGCTAAGACGCCACCGGAAGTTATTAACAGATTGTGCTGAAATTTTTATTGTTTATTTTGTAAGTCTTTAAAACCATTTTCCAATCTACCCCGTTAGGCCTATTTTTCGATTTTTAAGGACTCGCCGCCACCGGAAGGTATTGACGTAGATAAAAAAAAATTTACGCACTTTATTTTCTCTCCAAATCGCAACTTTTCCGCACTACCCCCAATCAAATATCGAAAAAAGTGTGAAAACGAGCCGCCCTAATATACAATTATACATGGATGACCTTACCAATGAACTAAAAACTGCACGTACTGGCTGTGCCATTGAAAAGGAAAAAATTAATCATTTAATGTATGCTGATGACTTTGTTCTTCTGTCACTCTCTGCCCATGGGCTGAGAGTACTATTAGAGATGTGTGAACAATATGGTATAGAAAATGACATCACCTATAATGGAGCAGAGTTGTATTTTGATATTTAGGTGTAATCTACTGAAACATGTATCATGTGGGTCTTTTGAAATGAATGGTCAGACAATACCTGTCAAAGACACATGTAAATACTTAGGTCATGTAATTATTCACGAGCTGCGGGATGAACTCGATGTTGCGAGGCAACGTAAAAAGCTGTATGTGCAGGGTAACATGCTAGTAAGGAAATTTGGTATGTGTTCAGAATCAGGTAAAAACTTATCTTTCTACTGTAGAACTTACTGTACTGCATTGTACACATCCCATCTGTGGTGAAACTATACAAAAACTGCTATGAATAAACTCTCTGTTGCTTATAATAATATTTTTCGTATGCTATGTCGGGAACCAAAATGGTGCAGAGCCAGTTTTATGTTTACTACGCGTAACCTACCTAGCAGCCAAATGTTAATCCGGAAGAATATATATAATTTCATTATTAGGGTCCAAAACAGCTTTAATGTGTTATTGTACAATGTCCTGTCTTCAGATACTGTGTACCCCTCACCTATATGGCAGTCTTGGTTCAGACAACTGCTGGTTTACGATACTTTATTTTCGTAATGTAGCAAAGATTATATATACATATTAAGTTGTGTTATAATAAGTGTTACAATAAGTGGCTATGTTATAATAAGTGTTATAAGTGTTATAAGGTGTCTCGTGTAATAAGAATATACAAAAAATTGGCAGATAATTAATCAAACAGTATGCCAGTATACTAGGTTAAGTGGCTATGTTGGCCTTATTTTTGTATTAAGTTCAGTGTATACGTAAGATTGTACTTGTATGTTAGGTTAAGTGGCTATGGATTGTGAATGATCTGCAATAAAGATGTTTTGTTGTTTTGAATACATACAAACATTTAATAAAGAATTTTAGCATCTATGACGTCATAATAGTATTCAGCAGAGTATTCCAAAATATTTGGTATAGAATCAAGCAAAAAACAGCTGCTAATGGCACAGGCTCAAAAATATAAGTTGTGATGACATTTCTCCGTGTTTCCTTATTTATATTTTATCCAAGAGACATACGATCTGATAAGTTTCCCATTTAAGGGCAACTTGAAATGCGTACGCCTTTGTTCATTGGACTGTAAGTTAAGTTTTATAATAAATAATAATAAATACTCTTCTAAAGTATTGATTGATTATCGTTAATATTATTGATTTATTAGTTAAGCATTTAACTAAGATAAAACTTATCCCTGTTACTGTGAAAGGGAATTCCGTGCTTAAGTTGGGCCGCCACTTGCTGGAAATTAGTTGGTGGTAGGACCTACGAAGCTATAAACTGCTGAACCCCAATATGAGGAATTTGGTGGAAGAACTAGAAATTTAGGCTTTTTTGATATTTCCCTGCAATTTTTTTTAATTTTTCTGATAGTATTTATTTGTTATTTTTTTTTATTTAATTAAAAGATTAATTAAATGGGTTAATATTTGTTTTAATGTTCCTTTCATTTTCATTAGAAAGAGTTAAGTTGATATTTTCATTAGTTTTAACAAAAATATCGTTACTTAACCTAACCAATTGTCAAGAGCATACAGTCACAACCAGTTGTGATATTTTTGTTGAAACTAATGAAAATATCATGAGTTAACCTAACTAATTGTCAAGGGTATACAGTTGACCTAACTGGGCATTCAATTAACCTAAATGGGTATTCAATTAATCTTGTAATTATACCAAAAAGAAGATGTATACAATAACAGAAAAATAAAAAAAATTGTAGGGAAATACCAAATGGTAATTATTTTTCAGCCCAGACTGTTATTTCCCATGAAACCTAGGTTTTTCTCATGGTTTTTGATGTGATTCATGTGAATCTGACCTTTATTTCTGTCGGAAATGGCAGTTGTTAAGATATACCCCATCCATATTTGGGAACCTGTGGGGAATCGTTTTTTTGGGGGTGAAAAACTCATTTCCAACGAAAATGAAGGTAAGAATGTCATGAAACACATCAAAAACTATGAGAAAACCTAGGTTTCATGGAAAACCTAACCTAACCTAACATGAATGTTATTACATGATCATTTTAGTATTGGAAATTCAAAAATATAATACCCTATACCAATCAATTTGTGATGCGTGATCTTTACAGGGGCTTATACCCCGGAGACCTAAATTATACAAATTGGATACACTACATTTAAAGGGAGAACACCATGCAATTCTGAATTTGAACTGGAAACAGGAGATGAACGAGGAACCAGATCGGTCGGTGATTTGTTGGATTAGGTCATGTGATGAAATAGAGGCCTGTAATTGGCTACCTCAAAAATGTTTACATAGTTCATCGCTAGATGGTGCCACCACCTGTTATGGTGGCGAGAGAATGCGCCTTCAAAAAAATTTTTTTTAAAATAACTATCTCTTAAACTAAACATTTGTGACGGAAATGTTATTGATAAATGTTTTGTACCTGTTGAGACATTAACCCTTTACTGCCCAAAAGGACAAATTTTTAACCTTTCAAGGATCAAGTAAAGCAAATCCCTCCCAGGTCACACTAGTAAAGCAAATCCTTCCCAAAAATGACCAAGTAAAGATAATCCTTCCCAGAAAGTAAAGTGAAGCAGTCTGACATAAGGATAAAAATTAAGAGAATCTTTTTTTAAAAAATGATTTATTTGAAAATAAAATTTATTAAAATTCATTTATTACAATGGATCAAGTAAAGATAAGTACCCCAACCTTTTTTAGTTAGCTTTATAAGGCTAACTAACGAAAATATCACGACAACCTAACCAATCATTAGGTCAACTGTACGCCCTTGATTGTTGGTTAGGTTAGGTCATGATATTTTCGTTAGTTAGCCTTATAAAGCTAACTAAAAAAGGTTGGGGATGCTTAACTTTACTTGATCCAAAGACTTTAATTAAAGTGGTATTACTAACTTTACCAAGTAAATATGATCCTCCCAAAAAATGATCAAGTAAAGATAGTCCCTCCTTTTTCTGTTGGGAGGATTATCTTTACTTGATCCCCTTTCAAATACACGCATTCATAACTTAACCCTACAAAATATTTGGCCAGTAAAGGGTTAATGTAGAACCCCTCAAAATTGTTGGGAAACATTCTGGGCTGAAAAGTAAAAAAGAGCCAAAATTTACTAGATTTGGGTAAATATTCGATTTTACTCTGTCTGGTTTTATAATGAGAGCAAACTTTTCTGGTTAATTTTGAGGTGCTTTGCACGAATCTGCCATTGGTTTCCTGTGCAAATGCATAGTCTTTGATATCATTAATATAAATATATAGAATATGTTCATGTTATGAGATCTCATAAATGACGCATTACCATAGGAAATGTGCAAAACACCTCAAATTAACCAGAAAAGTTTGCTCTCATCATTTTTGTTTAAACTAACAAAAATATCATGACTTAACCTAACCAATCAAGGGCATTCAGTTGGCCTAAGTTCTGATCTTTTCGTATTAGGCACTCACTGTCACATTTTGGGCAAGTTAAGGATGAGAGAATAATGCCATAATTGATAAAAACATCCAATGCTTTGTCTTTATCTAAGGCACATGATGAATCAAGTTCTCAAAGTTGAAATCGTACAAATGGCACACAATTCTATCACAACACCACCAAACTGAATCCAATTAGAAAAAAAAATAGCTAGAACAGAAAACAACAAACTAATTAAGTTGCAGAGTAGTGAAAAAATAGCCTAAGCAGGAAAAATATTTTATGAAAAAAAGTATATTACAGCCAAAATGGGAAATATATTTTATTAAAAAAAAGTATATTTGAACAAATTTACACAACATAAGATATATTTTTCTTAGTCAGTTTTTAATGGCAATTCAATATATAGTACCGTACTTGTTTAACTGCTTGTGACTGGGAGTGAAATTGAATATTAACCCAGATTTGATTTAAACTATCACTTTCCAGATTAACTTGTTAGTCTGAAAAGTGATGCTGATAAAGATTTAGTAAAACACATCCACCCAAACTAGTAATGAAAATAGGTTTTTCTGGTGTATTTTGTGCCGTTTCAATTTAATCTGACCTTCATTTTTGGTGCAAATGCACCATTATGGACATCCCCCCCCCCCCCAATCAAGGGCTTTGAAGAAGAGAAATTGTGGGCTAAAAAGGCCAGAATCAATTGAAACAGCATGAAATACATCAGAAAAACCTATTTTTGTCAGTAATATTCATGGGCAAAAGTAACCTAACCTAACCTGGTACTACTTACCTTTCAGGGTCCTGACAATGACCCAACCTTACCTTTCTGGGTATAATTGCTTATGGTGTTGGATACCACAAAGGTTAATTGAATGCCCAGTTAGGTCAACTGCATGCCCTTGACAATTGGTTAGGTTAAGTCATGATACTTTTGTTAAAACTAATGAAAATAACACAACTTAACCTAACCAGTTGTCAAGGGCATACAGTTGACCTAACTGGGCATTGGGTACCCCATAATGAGTTTGGGATCTGGAAAGGTAAGTAGTACCCCTAACCTAACCTAGGCCTAGATGACATCCTACTCAAAGTGGGAATTTCCACAACAGACAGCCATTCTAAAGCAATTATTGAATTCAAATTTCAGCTGCCAGACCTGTGTGGGAGTATCATGTGACAATGGGGCAGCCGCTGATTGGCTAGTGATAATAACACGACTACATATATCTGTTTTTTGCTCTGTCTTGCTGTATAAATATCAAAATAGAGTTTGGTGGATGTGTTCTACCGAATCTTAACTGTGATGCCTTTAAATTGGGGTATTTGCATCACTTTTTCCTGTTTTCTGTTAGATTTGGAGTCTTGTAATTTTAACTTCTGAATTATTTCACTTCCTTTTTAGAAACTGTATTAGATCTACCAGACTTCTCAGTAAAATTTTACAACCCAAACATAGCTCCAAGGCAGCTTGTAATGCACACCCACATTTCAGATCAGCACATCATTGTCATGATGGTGACATTACCATGATGTCATTGTGTGGAATATCCTCACTTTGTCTTAAATTAATGTTTGCAAATTCAGGTACCTTTTATGGTCTAAAATTATCTAACCTGTATAATGTATTTTGGCAGATTGCAGTTGTTTAAATTTAGTAATTTTTTAACAAGTTTGTCAAGATGGCAGGTCATCCACAAGCGCCTTTACAATACAATTCAAAATTATTTTTTAAAAATGAATGAGTTTAGCATTTATTAAGTGGGTGTTAACTTTAAGTCGTGACATTTTTGTTAGTTTTAACAAAAATATTGACTTAACCTAACCAGTCATCAAGGGTGTGCAGTTAACCAAACCCAGCATTCAATAATTTTCACACAGGTCTCAATTAATTTCAAGCAACTTTTACCAAAAATGTGTTAGTTATAGCTACTGCATATATATATATATATATATATATATATATATATATATATATGGGAATGAATTCAGAATGGTCCCCTGAGTTTTTTTATGATACACACAGACTGTGCATGGAACAAGGAATTCTTCTGGGATAATTAAATCCACTATAGTCCGAATAAGTAATGGTAAATGACAAATACCAGTTTTTCTTTTTTCATGATGCTAGCCCAACGCGGGCAATGGGTCACTCGCAAAGAGGTCCCATAAATATAGCTTCCCTCACCAGCTATCTGCAAAGCAGACAGGACCCAGCTTTGGGATATGGATCTAGGGTTTAAAGCAGCCTAGCCCTGCTACATCTAGAACCTCATATAATCTGGATGGATAAGCTAATGGGGGGCCTAAGTTAATCAGGCCAAAAAACTGGACTTGCACTGAATGAACCCCCTAGATCTCTCTAAATACTGAGTTAAATTAAGCTTAAAACTTCAGAATAGAGCTATTTGTACTTTAATAATCCCAACAAAGCCAAATCTACAGAATTAATAATATAATACTTCAACAATTTGTAAAAAAGCTTGGAGCACAACAGAGAAGGTGTTGCCACTTTCACTTTCATCTTCCTTCTTATTTTGACTTCTCTTTAGGTTCCGGACTATATTAGAATGTGAATGACAGTGAAATAAGCACCCCTCCATACCTTCTCCAATTCAACCCAAAAAGAGAGATTTATTAAAACTTATTGTTCCATTTGTGGAAATATATAGTATAGTATCATGCTTTGAAATTATGGGTTTGTCATAGTTCTTGGCTTGCACCAAAATTACAAGCCTTTAGGAAAACTTTTTTCTTTTCCAGGTCTGGGTTATCCAGGGTGTCAAGTTTCAAGAGTTTTTGAAGGTTTCCAGATCTGGAATATCAAATTTTTAGACCGCTGTACCTAAAATCCAGTTGTATAGCTGAAAATTTTTGTGGTGAGTATAGCCACAGTCATAGGACTTACAATATCAGTTAGCTAATTAATAATGTTATAGAATGCTCTGTATTACTTTATTTATCAAATAATAAGTGAAACATCCTGTCAGTTTTATAAACAGGTTTTTCTTGTGCTTGCAAGCTTGATGCCTTGACAAATTAGATCAATTTCCCATCACTAATATTTTATTAATTTAAATAGGATTGAAAATAAAACATCC
This sequence comes from Bathynomus jamesi, assembly GCA_023014485.1. Classification (NCBI taxonomy): domain Eukaryota; kingdom Metazoa; phylum Arthropoda; class Malacostraca; order Isopoda; family Cirolanidae; genus Bathynomus; species Bathynomus jamesi. The sequence goes on from JAJOZX010010618.1 coordinate 71,441, forward strand.
TCATGTATAGGCATACAGTACTGTTAGATAAGTTAGCAGGGTCTATATTATATTTTATTTGGCCAGAGCTTCAATTCAGTTTGGAAACATTTGTACAAATCAGTATTTAAAACCTTCATTAGAAGGATTATATTAAGCCCACATAAGGAAGTAGGACCTTTTTTCCATTAAATCCTAGGCTAGGCATTGGCTAACTTTCATTAGATTAGAGCCAGGCCTAATTCTAGTATTTGTTTAGTATCTTTTTTTATTTGTGTTATTACACTTTCAGTGATAAAATAATGGCCCAAGAATCCTTGATATCCAATTCTGTATCTCCACCTCATTCTTTTCATACATTCAACAACCCCCAAACATCTACAAGCATCAAAACTAAGACTGGTAATAATGTAAGTTCAAAAATAGTCTTTTTTTTTTTTTTTTTTTTCTTTTTCTTTTTCTTTGTCTTTGTAATTTATATCAATTCTTAAAATAGATGTTTCATTTAAAGAATTTTTTGAGAAGATTCATAATTCAGCCTAGCTCTAGTTCCTACAATTAGGCCTAGTCAATAGTTTTACATGATAAATTTCTCATAAATATTGTAATTGGTAACTAATGTGTTAATACATAGATGCATGGAGAAAATCATATAATTCCTTAATAATAGTCTTTAATCATATTATTTTTAGCTATAAAATTTAAATCTATGAAACTTACTTTAATTGTCATTTGCCCACTTTACAATACTGGTTACACTTGGGTTCAAGTTGTTGTTAGCTGAAAAATAGGGGCTTTAATGGACAATAACTACTGTGAAAGTAGCTTTTCTTGCATATTACTTAATTTTCCTCTTTAGCTTGAATGTCGTGTATGTGAGGAAGGCTTTGGTTTAGGTGGAGACAAAGTACCACGTCTCCTTTTTTGTGGACACACACTTTGCCATGCTTGCCTACTACGTTTACACACTCAAGATTCAACAATTCTTTGTCCATTTGATCGTCAGCCCACTCCTGTTGGTATGATGATAGGCATATTTTTCTATCCTACAGAATTTAGTTTAACATAATTTGAAACTACTAGTACATACATTTTTGTGTTTAAATTGGTAATATGCCTGTGCTAAGGTTAAAATATTATAGTGAACCTGCAATCATTTGCAAATAGGCTATGAATTTAAAGCTTAGAGTAGGCAAAGATTTTGCATCTGGTTCTTCATTTGAAGTGTACAGCTTAGCTAGAATGGTTTCCCTGTAAACAACAGAAACTGTTGTTTCTAGTTCATTTTTGCATATCATTTCTTTTAGTTATTCAGTGGTACTCCAAAACAGTAGACTGTTTAGAATACACTTAGCTGTGTAGTATGTCCAGGCAGACTGAAATTGGAATTGCTTCTGTTACCACTGTTTAATAATGTACCCTACTTAATGCACTGTACTTATTAAGAATGAGTTCAGTAGTTAACCATATTGAGATTGGAGGGCAGAGGAGGGAGCTAAAACCCCTAAGCAGTTAAATTTAAATGGTTCTTTAGTTTGCATTTTATTAAAAAAATTTATTGTCCATGAGCCAGGACTTCAACTTTTGGCCATTGGTGGTACCACTCAGGGGTAGAAGGCTCATTATGACTTGGCAAGGTCTGGATGCTGAGAGATGGAAAATAGGTAAGGGCAGTGTATAATTCTTTCCCTTCTGTCATATCACCACATTTTCAACAATACTCCAGAGTTTGATATTAGTAAAATTTCCACAGTTGTGCTGCAGTGTCTTTATATCAATCTCCTATAAAATCTTTATTGGTGAAGCATAGTATTAAAATTAACAGCTAAGCTAGTCAAGCACCTGCCTTTATCAGTACAACAAACATTATTTAATTATCTTCACTGGTTTGCTATTGGCAGCCTCGCTATTTTACCTTAAATTCAATCCTGAACACTCATTTTTATTAAACACTAAGCTAAAAGTTAATCTGAGTATCTCCACTCCATTTATACAATGTTCTTAGTGCACTTGTTTATTGAGTAATGTAACAGGGTGTGATAAGTATTTTTTGATACCAAGCTGATTGTGGCATGACAAGTGTTTATTGATTGTTAAATTTAAAATGACAAGTTATTGATGTTTTGAGTAGGTGTTTATTATGTATTGTATGCACACATCAACCTTATTTGTTGATAATTTGTATCTTTTTCTTTTCAGATGGTGGTGAAGTAGGTGAGAAGTACCCAGTATGATTATGGAGAAACCAAAACAAATCAACCCACAATTTTCATTACAACCATTATATATATAATTTACAAAGTTTCAACTTAACCAATCCACAAAGCTACGAATCATGGCAGACTTTGCGAGAGGCTGCCCAGGTAAAGAATCATGCCACAATTCTAGACATTGCTTAAATTTTGGGATTCAAAGAGACACCCCCACCCCCCACCCAGATTTTCTACCACAGGAAATGCAGGAGCCTATTTACCATGAAGAGAGACATGGAAACTTGGAAATAAAAAGCAGAAGCAAGTCTCAGTGACAGGAGATCTTCATCAGAGTCGAGGGTATATGACAAGGAGTGCATAGTTTGTGAAAAGGTCAAATGCTACAAGGGAACATCAACACATGAAAAATTAATCAAGGCCACACAGTTAACAAATTGCTTCACAAGTGTGCAGCCATCAGTGGTGATGCAAAGATTTTAGCAGTTACTGATAGGAGGAGCAGAAGCACATTACTATGCATCATGCTATAACTACACAATGGTTAAAACAAAAGCTGAAGAAAATAGAGGCAGACAACATTCAATCTGATGCTCATTACAAATAGATGGAAAATAAAGCTGATGATGATCAAGCCAACTTAGGTGTTGTGGCTATGTCTGTGCTGTCCATGCCTTTGAGGAAGGAAGTAGGATTCAAAGGATCGATGTGGTGTTTGACCCATACCAGGAAACATCTATAAAGAACCATGAAAGGACAATCAGAAAGGGAAGAGCCTGGACTCCAGCTACAAAGCATCACAGCATCACAAATTGTAAGGTAGAGAAAATTTCTGAGCTAAGTCAGAAACAAAATGAGCCTCATCTCATTTTTGGTGAATGAGTTGAAGAAGGTAGTGTATAATGAGTGACTTCAGGATAAGGTTCTCTTTGCAACCTCTGAAGACAAATGCTACAAAATCACATTTGAAGGTATCCATGAGGTGCCTGATCTTAAGAGTATGGTACTCAAGAGGAAGTGGATGGTTGCTTGTTGCTACATGCAGCCAGGGGTGGATTAACTGTACTTGGGGCCTGAGGCTAATTTTATTCTGGGGCCCTTTTCTATAGATTTTTATTAACAATACATGTACAGTACATAATACATTTACATGACTTATATGTATGGTGCTTAGGCTAATTTGCTGTTTGCTAAAACAAAACTATCAAATAAACTTTACTTTAGGGCCTATAAAACATAAAATAAAATGGGGAATTTGTCAGTTTGTGTACTCTGTCATATTTAATCAAAGAAGTTTGTGAAATCTTGAATTGTATCATTGAAATTCAGTTGATTGAGGGCCCCCTCAAGCATGGGGGCCTGAGGCTTCAGCATCAATTGCCTCAATGATAATCCGCCACTGCATGCAGCACATGTAGTAATGCAGTAATGATAAGCTTAGAAGACACTGATATGTTCATCATGTGCTTGGTATTTCATAATTGCATCAGGGCCCCATTGTTTATGCAAGTGCCCATGATGTCTTTGAGTAAGGAAGAACGCATCCAGGTAATTCTGCTCATAGGAAATCGGGAGTCAGAGGGAGGCTGCTGAGGAATTTAACAGATTGCATCCTGACCACACACCGATAACACAGCTGTGTCGGCAAACTTGTAGCAAAGTTCAGGGAAATGGGATCCATAGGAGATAAACCACACAGTGGACCTCCGAGGACATCCACCAATGATGACACAGCCACTACTATCCTTGCTCATTTCACAAACAGTCCCCAAAAGTCTCTTTAGCAGTTGTCCACTGAGACAGGAGTGTCACTTGAAGGCATTGGTCTATGCGGAGAAAATTCAGTGTGTTGCACATTTGCAGGAACACATCATCGACGCATGTAACACCATCACTCCTGATACCATTGCTGTGTGTTGGCTGACTGGATATCTCGTCTGCATTCATGTATCAATAATAATGATGGACACATTGAACACGTTCTGTGAATAAAAGCTGTTTTTATTGCTGTTTTTATCATTTTGCCTTATGGTTCCAGGCTTATGGGACACCCTGTAGAAATGTGGTACTAAAGTATGCACAAGAATCCTTGACATTGGAAAAATTGCTGCTGACAGCACAAATGTTTGTCAGGCCCTTATAAGCATGCATACATATACAGGATGTGACAGTCACCACATTTGCAGTTGGAGAAAGTAAGTACCCTCAAAATCCTGAGTGCCAACAGAAAGAAGCCAGGGTTGGCACCAAAGTGGGTGACCCAGTTTTCCCCACCTGGTTTTTTTTTAAAAAACCCACTTGAAAAACCCGCTACTTTGCCCACTTAATTGGGTTTTTTCAAATATTGCTTTTAATCACAAATATTTGGGTTAATTTGAGCTTAACCATACATAAAACATTGTTATTTATAAATAGGTACTTACCAATAAATTAAAGTAATTTATGTATTCATACATTGTGCATTGGAATATTTTAATATAATGCTTTAATGGATAAAAACCTAAGAATTGAACGTATCAGTTTGCTGAAAATGAACTGGCTTTTGTGAGTTATAGATCCTCATCTCCTGCACTCTGCTTGGCTTTAAAACACTATTTTACATTACCAAAAGATAATTTTATTTTAATAAGCCATATATATATTCATTAGCACAACAAAAATAAGAAGTTTTAGTTCATTTTAAGCCATTCAATCACTCATTTTTTACAAAATAATTGTTCTTTCATTAAACACTTTTTAATCTTATATTTTAAGGTACTTTAAGGTAGCTACTTTACTTGTACTTTATAATAATTTGTACATCCCAGAATTACACCCTTGTGTATGCACACAACATTCTTTCTCCCTAGATTCTCTATAATTTTATTTATATATATATATATTTATATATATATATATAAATATAAATATAAATATTTTGTTTCTAATTTATGGTGTAATTGTAGGCTGCTTTAAAATGTACCTTAAAACATAATACAAGATAATGCTCTAAAATTAATTCAAATCTTTGTGATTCATCTGCAAAAATTCAAAATAAGAAAACTTTCTTCATAGACATAAATATTGTAAAAAATACTGACAATCAACTTTGAAAAAAAAGTACAACTTTCTTCTCCCACTGCCTGAAGTCTACTGATCTTCTCATAAGACTATGTCAGGCTCTCCCCAGTTATATGTTGAAACAGGTCCAACAGTGTAACAAGTTTGAACAGGTCCAACACTGTAACAGCCCAATGGCTGATGCATATTATAAGCATATATAATCTTATATTAAGAAGCTATTATGATATTTTATTTGGAAAAACCCAGTTTAAGTCTAATAATTTGTAAAAATAATGATTGATACACGCTGTTGATTATAGTAAGTGAAAATCAATCAATCATTAACATTTATAGAGGATATAATTTTATTATTTGTTTTTATACTATGATACAATTTTGAAAAAACTTAGTTTTGCCCAGGTTTTTTGTGAAAAAACCTGGGTGGGTTGGGCTTTTTAAAAAAAAAGTTGGTTTTTTGCCAACCCTGAAAGAAGCAGGAAGCCTCACAGTTGGGGGAGGAATGGGATCTGCCTGAGGAGCTGATGGACAAATTGGAGAAGTTCTCATGCCTTTGATATGCAGCCAAATCTGCTATAATGAAAGTAAATGATTTGGGATATCACCTATTCTCTGTAAAGAAAGGTGAGATTGAGAGTCACCAACTGCCCCTATGCAGAGACTGTTTAAAGAAGTGTGCCTAACAGACCAATTACCAGGCTGTGATATGGAGTAGGTTTGGAGAAGGACCCAGAGACACCTAGCCATATTGGGAGAGGCTGAAAGTGAGAAAATCAGAAGTGCAGCTGACAGTAGACTGGATGGAAGGACAGCTGGAACCTCAAGCTGTGCTAGATCATATTGCTACTCATTCAAGTACTTTTTTTTTTCCTCCTTTGTACTATATTTTAATGAAGTCAATAAATGTCAGTAAGTTGCTTATTGTCTTTCTAACTGTCCCTTCTAGATTTTCCAGTTCTTAATTTCATTTCTGAGTGAGGGTTGGGGTACTAGGTCAGAATTTCAAATTCTTGGGGGCTCCCATCTTATTTGAAAGCCATAGGTGTAAGAAGAAATGAAACTGCAAAAATTTTGAAAATCAGTTAATATTTCCTGTGGATATCTATTTTTTCATGGAAGCAAATCTGAAAAAAAAAAAATGCCTTTTTAACCAAAAAGCAGTTTTTGGCTTCATTTCATTAATGTTTGGGCTAAAATCATTACTCAACTACCTTTTTCTAATTTTCAGGCATAAGCAAATCTTTTTTGATGAGGAAATAGCCATTTTTCATGAAATGGCAGAAATCAGAAAAAAAGCACAATTTTAGTGAAAATCACAGGTTTGGGTTTAATTTAAGCAAATATTGGCCTAAAATTATGATTAAACTATCAATTATATTTTCATGGATGGGAAAATGATTAGAATAATAACTGAAGCTTGAAAGTATGCACTTTATGAAAAAAAATTGAATCATATTAGCACAAAGTACAATCTTTAGCCAAAATTTGCTGTTTAAGGCTTAATCTAATTGGTTATCTGGCTACAATAAAGTTTTGATGACCTATTTTTATGATTTTAACTAAGAAATATCAACACTGAAAGCAGTAGATAATTGAACACCTGAACTTTTTTTAAAGCAGGCAGTTTCATTAAAAAATTGGTTACTGAAGCATCAAAAAATGAGAATACCCAGTTTAGTCATGTCATTTATTTTTGCTCTCAAATGATGTTTCAAGTACCAATATCCCTATTTTCTTGTATAGCAAAATCATTAAAATAGATTTTGACCTTGTAAATCCACTCTTAATCATGGTATTTGTATTTTGCAGGTGTTAACATGGAATTAGACTGTAGCAGACAGTACTTTTCAATATGGCCAAAGTGATGTTTATGATTGGTGATAAGTTGCCATTAGTCCATGAGGCTATGATTAGTACCATTACTTATTCACTGGGGAAAGCCAACCATAGAAATCAAAAAATGAACAACCAATAAATGCATACACGAAGGCATTGAGAAATTTATGGACTAAGGCTTTTGGACAAGAACATGTCCAGAGAAGAAAAACTGTAAGCAATGAAATAAGTGCCACTATCAAGAACTACCATAAAACAGTAATAAATGTAAATCCAGCATCCTCTGAAAAGACCTCCAGGATGAATGCTTTAGAAAATGAATGGTGTAATAGCAATATAGGTCTATTTAACATTTTATGCCCAACCTCAGTTCTGAACAAGTTTGAGGATGATAAAATTTTGCATGTTTTACCATGGTGAAAGTAGTCCCCAGCAAACAGGCTTCATTAATGGATGAAGAATATGAAAGGCAGTGTCTTGAAATGCTGCAGATGCAGCAGGAAGTGGAGGAACAGATAGCCTCAGAGTTGGAATTTATTGAGGGTGGTGCAAGCTCCCCCTGGGATTCTTTCTCATTCCCTTTTGTCACAATCACTCAGATCTGAACTAAGACTGACTAGTGTATCTGTGTCAAATAGGGGGATGCAAGCAGATAATGTTTCTGTAAATAAACCCAAAATAAGGCATGTTGAGAAATGTTCAGATAATGTTAAAAGAACATGTACTCTACATACTCAAGTATCTGGCATGTGGACTCTCCCTGGAGAAATAAAAAATGGCTGTAAAAGTGGTCAAGGAACTGTATGGCTATGACTATTATCTTACTCTGGAAGCAGCAGGATTCCAAGAACTGAAACCACTGTAAGAGATGATGATGACTTGGCCCCTCTAGTAATTGGTCAACATACAAGTGATGATGCCTCCTGTTTGACTCCTGAGATTATATCACATGAGTTAGAAGTACAAACTACTACAATACCAGAGACTTTGAATGTTTCTCTCCACAGTACATCAAACAAATGCCTATGCCCACTATCAGCATCTCCTCTGACACAGGAGGAGACTCCTCATCTTCGGAGGAGACTTCAACACTAAAGACACTAGTTGGTACCTGCACAACCAAAGCCAACAACATAGCCACAAACATAGCCACACAACTAAACAGCCTCTTCATTCCTAACAATACAGAAGAACATACACACATACCACTAGTGATGCACTGGAGGCAGATTTTGGTCAGAGGCTGGAGGGCCGGAACCTCTGGCTTAGTGTTTTTTCCTCTGGCTAGAGGTTCTAGCCAGTTGATTTATTTCATTATTTGTGTGTGTGTGTGTGTGTGTGTGTGTGTGTGTGTGTGTGTGTGTGTGTGTGGTCCATCGTCTCATCTATTTAGGGTTTATATATTATAGTCCTGCTATTTTAAATTATTAAGTCTTTAATAACTTAAACTTTATAAAAGTCGACTTTCTATGCTTTGCGTGTGCTAATTTCTCTAAAAATTCCCATTGAACAGAATATCCTCAGGTTATGAAACTTATGATGTCTTGCTGAATGCTAAGTAAAGTAGCCTATATCAAATCAATTATTAATACAATCACTGATCACTCATAAAATAAATTATTATTACAGTCACTGAGAAATGAAATATTTGGATAGGTGCAGAAATGAGGTTTTATAGTTTTATAGAATTAAAACTAAAAGTTGACAGAAATGAGTTTGATATACTTGCGCCATAGTTTAGTGAGACCTCTGGCTGGAGCAGGAGGTTTTCTAAAATGGCCGGAGCTCCGGTGCATCACTACATACCACATCAAGCAAGATACTCAAACTCCTCCCCAGACATAATGTTCTGTTCCCCCTCACTAGCAACACATACACGCTGGAGAACAGAAAAACAACTGTCATCAGACCACCTGCCCATCATCATTACAACATGTTCTACACTCTCCCCCAACAGCCTGAGGCATGCAGAAATTACAAGAAAGCTGATTGGGAACAGTTCAAAATACAGACTGAAGAACAATTCACCACATTAAACAGCACAACCATCATAAACATCAATACAACACTCAAAACATTTAATCAGATCATCAATAATGCAAACAAATACATACCCAAGGGCAACATTAGGAAATACAACCCAAATTACACTAGAGAAATAGCCCACCTCATAAGGCAACGTAATAACCTCAACATAATACACAAACACCACACACAGAAGCCATAAAACAGCAGATACAACAGCTCAACACAGAAATAAATAACAAACTTAAAGAAAAACAAACAGAAACATTTAGGGAATTCATAACAACATTAAACTACTACACAGATACATCCAGGCTATACAAGACTATAAAGAGCATTACCCACTCTAACAGCGGCATTCACACCTCACATGCAGCTATCTGTCACAGCCAAAATAATATCCCAACATATACACAACAAGCTAACATTCTAGTTAATCACTATGCAAAGATAAGTCACCTAAACAGAGACAACAACCAGAAATGTGTGGACAGACAAACAGCCAGACTTAAGAAACCTACAGGCTCGACACAACCATTACACCCTTCAATACAGACCAGACCACCAAGATCATCAAAAACATTAAGAATTCGAAGGCTACTGGACCAGACAACGTATCTAACATACACCTTAAACACTTGGGCCCACAGGGAATACTAGTTCTCACAAACATCAGCATATATTCATACCAACACTGTATTATTCCTGACATAGAAACAAGGTAAAATTATTATATTACTCAAACCAAACAAAAATCCAACAGAACCAGCTTCCTATAGACCCATTACTTTACTATGCACACCTTCCAAAGTAACAGAAAGACTAATCTTACAAATCACCAACCCACACATACCACTATTGCCTACTCAACATGGATTCAGACCTCACCAGTCAACCATGACATTACTCACTAACCTCACACAGCACATCATGGATGGCATCAGCTCCAGATGATCAGCTCAATCTACACTATTAGCAACAATAGACATTAGTAAAGCATTCAATGCTATCCCATGCTTCCCTCTCATAAACAAAATACTCAACACCAAAATGTGGCTGAGCAACTATCTTTCAGGAAGATACTCAGTTTCACATTTAATGGCAAGTCATCCAAAAACAAGCTTTTTCCAAATGGGGTCCCTCAACGCTCTGTTCTCTCACCAACACTGTTCAACTTATACATGCATGACATTCCAACACTCATAGATAACAAGCTTACCTTGTCATATGCAGATGACATCACACTAACATCCACCCACAACATTATTGACACCACTACAAACAACCTACAAACATACATAAACAGTATACAAGACTGGCTCACACACAATGGACTCAAAGTAGCATCCACAAAATCAACCATCACCTTGCTAACAAGCAACACAAAAGAACACCAGCTAACTCAACAGATTACACTAAACAACATCAACATTCCACAAACTCGCAGGACCAAAATACTTGGGGTCACATACAACACATCATTATCTTTTGCAAACCATATTCAGGACATTAAAAACACATATGTCAAGACATAACATGTTTAGGGTACTAACAGGCACAAACTTTGGACACTAGCAGGAAACAACATCACTCATATACAAACAATATATTTGCTCAGTTATGGACTCTGCTAACCCATGCTGGGCACCCATTATTTCAAACACACACAAACACCTTACATACAATACAAAACAAAGCACTTCGTATTATTACAGGATGTACTCAAACAACACCAATAGAACACCTGAACACAGAAACAAAAATATTGAAAGTTAGGGAACATTTAGATATGAGGGGAACACAATTCATGGCAGTGGTGACAACTAACCCACAACACCCTTGTCACTACATGTACAATCATGCACCAACACCTCACACCATTAAGGTAACACCAGAGAGACATTATAACCAAATACTTCATTCTATACCATGCCCCACAGACATCACACA